>JAEIFS010000464.1:0-198203 GCA_018904165.1 Zaprionus camerounensis
GTCGCTTGCTTTTACTACTCCACCTTACACCCGAGCAGATATTTGCCGACGCTACATTTAATGGTTTTTGGAAGTAGTTGGTTTAGCGCGTTGGGTGAGTAAAAAGAAGACCCTCATCACATGATTATTGCTTAATATATACATATGTCGGAGTTCTGTCAAGGCTCTGGAAATTTCGCAAATTGTAACGGCTACTGCGCATTTACCTGGGTCCACGTGTTTGCTCAAGTGTGCGTGAATTTCACAAATTCTCCGTATTCTGTCTTTTCTACGTTGGTGACCAACTTTATTACTCGCTCTATGCTTGTAATAAACTTTGTTAGTAATTCTTTGTCTCCATCATACGTGGGTAATAGTTTAATTGCATCGGGTATTTGAAGTTCATCCATTACGTCTCTATTGGTTCTTCTGAATGTTTTCTTCTACTTCTATTTCTAGATACTGCAAAATCTAATAGTCCTTGCTCTTTCCGCTGCTCTAGCTAAACTTCTCGTTATGGGTGTGTTTCTTCCTTGATTAGATGAAATGTATTACATCCTATTTCAACTGTGTGTATTAAGCAACAAATATATATTTGTATGCGTATTAATATTTGTATAAGTGGCAAAAATATATGTGTATATATAGTGACATATTCATTCTCGATATGAAAAAACTTAAACCGATCTTTTGAAAAGTTTCACTCTTCAAAAGCCTCAGTTAATTCTCCATACGAAAAACTTAAACCGATCTTTTGAAAAGCATCACTCTTCAAAAGCCTTACAATAGAAGTTCTCTCACCGATCTTTTGAAAAGCTTCACTCTTTAAAAGCTTCAGTTCATTCTCCATATGAAACCGATCTTTTGAAAAGCATCACTCTTCAAAAGCCTTACAATATAAGTTCTCTCAAGACACCAACCGTCAAACGATAAGAAGCTTAAGTTACTGATAAACAAAGACGTAAAGCTCTGTAAAACTTTAAGGTCCATAAGAATAATTCTGTCAGTTAGTTTATGATCAAATAAATAAATATCAAATAAAAATTATAAATAAAATAAATTATATTTTTTTATTTAAATGAACACCTAAATACTTAATTGGCGCAGCCGGTAGGATGTTAGTTATTGATGAGCAATAAAATTTATCCAAGTCCTTTAATATCATCCGCAAAATAACTCACGTGAATCGCGACGGTAATTATTCGGTGACATCAGTTGAAAGTATAAACCCAACGGTGTTCATAGCCGAGAAGTGATTGTGAAATAACTTACAAAGAAGACACCTTAGAATTCGCCCGCTTAAACAAAATCAAGTGTGACCGCTATATGAAGTTCAAACCAACAAGCAGTTAACTAAACAAGAACAATAGCCCGCTTTAACAAAAACAAGTGCGACCGCTACATAAAAACGTTCTTTAAACAAATTAAACAAAAAATGGCATTATCAGTTGATAATCTATCGCAACTACTACGACAAATACGTCAAGTGCCGCAGTTCTGTGGAGAGCCAAACAGCCTCAGTTCGTTTATCAGACGAATTGAATACCTGCTCAACCTATACCCGAGCTATCATATATGGAGCCTGTGACGCCGCATGGAGCGACGCCCAGACAGCACAAGGCACCCAAGCAACGGGATCGCGACCAAGCTTAGGGCAGCGGCGCCAGACAGGCGGCGACCGATTTTGGACAACGGCGTCGGACAAACAGCGACGCTAGGCTAGCAGCGACGCCTAGGCCAGCAGCGACGTCAGGCTAGCAGCGACGCTACGCAGCAGCGGCGGCGTGCAGGCAGCGAAGTGCGAGCAGCCAGGCACGATCCGCCGAAGGCAGCGGCGACATGCAAGCAGCGGCGTCGTGCAAGCAGCGAGACATAGGCAGCGAAGCATAAGCAGCGAAACGAAAGCTGCGAAAACTAGGCCAAGGGCAGTCGTTCGTGAGCAGCTAAATAAGCCGGCAGCAAAGCTCTTCCCACGGGGAAATAACCAAGTGCAAAAGTGCAAGTTAAAGTCAGTGTCAGCCCAAGGACCTTAAAACTAAAGAAAACACGAGGATGAATCCTGTCGCAGGAGAATCGAGGTGAGCAGTAAAACTCAAATATTTAGAGCTCGGATTTTCGAGCTGCGTAATGGTGCGAAGTAGGCAGGAAGACAGGGACTACCTAGGATAAGAAACAGTGCGAGGAAATAATAAGCGATCTAGATAATAAAACCATGTTATTAATATACCGAAACGAAACCAGCCGTGATCATTAAAAAACCCAGTGATAAATTCTATCCCTTCTAGAGCATTTGTGCGAAAAGTGTCGTATACGTGTGTGCCCGTGTGAGTGTGTATTCGCAGAGTAGCGCTTTTCTGGCATGCCGGTGCTCCGCTGGCCAGTGAGCGTACACACGCACAGTCCGTATCGTGAGTGAACGTTAAGTGACGAGTGGGTGCGTGAGCGTGTTCTCTAACAAGTTTGCGGCGTGGTGGAATACACCAACGAGCGACTTGGGGAAGTGCGAGCGAAACGTGCGGCGCTCCTCACGATCAGCCGCCAGCCAGGCATGCGTGACACGCGACACACATACGTAAGCCCCAGCAGGACCACGTGGTGGTAAAAATCCAGGTGGAAAACCACATGGTCAACGAGTACACGTGCGTGACATAGACCACGTGTGTCCCCTATACCCTGTAATACCCCAGTAGGGCGAGACTGAGATATGTACCCCAGCCTGAGAAAACATCCTTACAAGCCATTGAACTACAGGTCATCGGAGATGCTGAGAAGGTCTGCCAACTAGGATTCCACAACGCTCTACACTAATAGAGCGTTATGCACCTTTTAACTAAGGTAACCTGCAATCAGGAATTTTCTCAGAAGAATTTAATGCAGTACTAAGTCCAAACACAACACAAAGAGACAAGCTTGGTTTATTGAATCAGTTTCTACCTCGGCACCACTAAAATTCTCAACGAGTTCTTGCTAGATCTCACTGCTGTGAGGAGATGAAGCTGCCTTCCATCACCAAGTTAGTTAGCGATGAATGCTGATGATCAAAGTCGGCTACTTCGTGAAGCAATTGTCTTTTGACAAGTGTTCTTGTTGTGTTTGGCAAAAATATCGAATAGATAAGCTATGATGCAGAAATCGAACCGATATTGACCTTGAGTCAGCTAAAAATGTTTTTAACAAAGACAGGTCACATGCCACGCCATTACAAATAACGGTCGACACACCGCACAATACTCTAGACCAATAGAGCGTTATGCACCTTTTAACTAAGGTAACCTGCAATCAGGAATTCTCGCAGAAGAATTTATGCAGTACTAAGTCCAAACACAACACAAAGAGACAAGCTTGGTTTATTAAATCAGTTTCTACCTCGGCACCCCTAGAATTCCCAACGAGTTCTAGCAGTGAGGAGATGAAGCTGCCTTCGATCACCAAGTTAGTTAGCGATGAACGCTGATGATGGAAGTTGGCTACTTCGTGAAACAATTGTACATTCAAGCCCGCTCCTTGTCTTTTGACAAGTGTTCTTGTTGTGTTTGGCAAAAATTTCGACTAGATAAGCTATGATGCAGAAATCGAACCGATATTGACCTTGAGTCAGCTAAAAATGTTTTTAACAAAGACAGGTCACAGGCCACGCCATTGTCCAAAACTAAATACAAACGTACTAATACCAATACTAACACAAATAAAAAAAATACAAACGCTACAGTCAGGTGCTGACTGTATAAGGCCATGTATTATCTTAGTAAACAAGTAAACAAGTTTGTAAATAACAGAATAGAATCGCCGCTCGAATTTTCTACCGATTATCAAAAATAATCAGTACCTAGCGAACACCAAGGGGAAGTTACAGCACATGTAATGGATTTAGTTGTTCTTAAAAAGTTAAATTTTGGTGAGTCGACTTAAGATATTCTCCGCAACTTAAATATTCCCCAAATTAATTAATTTCTGCAATCTGCAGACATAGATAACTTCATTATATTCGGATATTTATTAAAACTCGCAATGAAAATTGCGCTTTATTTGGATTAATATTAAAAATTTGACGGAGATCAATTTTATACAGGTCCGACGATACGCGCAATTTGAATTAACGAACAGAAGAAGAAGAACGCATAGACAAAGCAGAAGCGAAGTGTCGCAACCATTAGACTGAGCGAGAGGGCAATAGGTATATGTATGCATTTCTAGCGCATACAAAAATTTATTTCATGTGCTTCTTGTTGATATTTTGGCACTAGCCAGGGTTATTCAGTGGCTGAGTGGATTATGTCTCGGACTGTAAGGCCAACAATGTTGTGTGGACCGTGTTTCGGAGTTCGATTGCTACCGCGATCGGCATGTGAAAGTTTTTGTTTTTCATTATTTTTCATTAAAATATTTTAAAAGCTCTATAACATTGAAAAGGGGCGGCGGTGGTAGCCGGTTTTTTTAAGTTTTTGGTACACAATATATGTAATTAGAATTTAGTTTTCTTTCGTTGGTACACAACAGCAACTCCAAATCTAATTGTATTGTACATATGTATGTACATACATGCGTGCAATAATGTGTGTTGAAGTGGGATGCCAATACATACATGTGGATATGCAGACATGTATGTATGGGCGTCCCACTCGCACATTCACAACTTTTAAAGGGCTTGTAGTGAAACGGTGTCACTATCGTCTGCTTATGATGGTGCCGCGCTGCCAGATCGGGCTCATATCGATGAGGCTGCGTCGCCACAGTCTTATGATCGCTGTTATGTTCGAGCAATCTAATTGAAAAAGTCATAACAGGCAAAATACGGAAAGAGTGACGACATTGAAGAACGCATTGTTTAATTTTGGCTCGCGTCTTTTTGATGCGTGCTAAATATAATAATAATAGTAAACTTTATTTATAAATAATTAATATTATTTGTAACTATTATAATTTTATTGCATAATATAGTATGAAAACAAAATGAGGAAAAACTATATTTTATTGAAATTTAATTAAATAATTTAATTTGTTTGTAGCTGCTATATTACAACCCGCTTGACTGCAACTTTTCTTTTAGTTTATTGGAATAAAATAAATAAACAAAATAAAATAATAAATAAATAAATGATAATTCATTCATAATTCGCACCCGCCTCAACCGGGAGTTGAACACACGCACTCTCTCACAGTCAATTTAATTTGCTGTCCGCCACTCTAACCACTCGGCCATTGTCTCACTCCTCAGCCCATCGGCAAAGCTGCATTGTGAACCAATTCTGTTACCATACAATGCAAATAAAAAGTATAAAATGCTGTGTGTCTGACGCTAGATTCGAACCTCGGTATGCTTGTGTAAATTAGATCTGCTTAAGTATATATGTTCAAAGTGAGTTTAATTAGTATCATATCTCACTTATTAATAGTTCGATTTAAATGAAATTTTCACATAACGCCCGTGGCAAGGTATTTGTCATGTAAGATATACAACTTTGGTTGTTCAGCTAATATTGTAGTTGTTAAATAGTTATTACTGATTGACAGGGGCGGAAAGGGGCGTGTCAAAATTTTACAAAAACTTTGAGACACTGCAATATATATGTATGTTGTCGCACAATTTGATGACTCTAGCTCTTATAGTTTCTGAGATCCAGGTGTTCATACAGACGGTCAGACGGACAGACGGACAGACAGACATGGCCCAATCGACTCGGCTACTGATACTGATTCAGAATATATATAGTTTATGGGGTCGGAGATGGCTCCGTCTGCCTGTTACGCACATTTCCGTTCCGACAAACACAATAGACCATGAATTTTTTTAAAATCCATGGCCTAACCAGTAAGAAAAGCAACAGTCGCGCGGCACGCGACAGTGAGATACCCTTCGACCTAAGTTCCTATGTATGTACACATATGCATATGCACATGATTTGAAATTATTCTCGATAGATGGCGCTCGAGGTTCGCGCTCGCCTGCCTGCCTTGTTAGTAGACAAAAGCACTTAGTATTATGTCAGAAGTATGACAGGCTATTCAAAAGTAAATAAATTCGTAAATCTTCCAGCCAATGGGCTTTTTCAGCAATCGCAGAAATTCTATATTCATTCGTTTTCACCATTTTATGATATCCTATTAGGAAGAAAGGTATTAATGGCAAATAATGGTTGTATAGATTATTTTAGAAAAGAAACAGTTATTAATGGAAGAACATTCCTTCATAAAGAAATTGAGCTTTGTGACGGAAATTCGTCAAAAAATTTTGAAGCAATTTTACATGAAAACCACTTTACAGCCGAAATAAACTACGCATTGGACAATGACATAAACTCAGACCAGACATACCGACTAGACCATTTAAACAATGAAGAAAAATATAGACTTACACAATTACTTAAAGAATTCAAAGATATTCAGTATTCTGATAAGGAAGACCTATCTTCTACAAGCATCATACGCCATGAAATTAAAACAGTTCACGAAAACCCAGTATACAAAAGACCCTATTCGTATCG
This sequence comes from Zaprionus camerounensis, assembly GCA_018904165.1. Taxonomy (NCBI): domain Eukaryota; kingdom Metazoa; phylum Arthropoda; class Insecta; order Diptera; family Drosophilidae; genus Zaprionus; species Zaprionus camerounensis. The sequence goes on from JAEIFS010000464.1 coordinate 6,462, forward strand.
TTTTGCTTATGAAACAGAAGTTAATAAACAAATTGAGGAAATGCTACAACAAGGCATTATACGCGAAAGCGACTCCCCCTATTGCAGTCCCTTATGGATTGTTCCCAAAAAGATAGACCCATCTGGCAAACCAAAATTCAGGTTAGTCGTTGACTATCGAAACTTAAATGAAATAACCTTAAAAGATAAATTCCCAATTCCGAATATGGATGAAATATTAGGCAAGTTAGGGAAATGCCAATACTTCACAACAATCGACTTAGCGAAAGGTTTTCACCAAATCGAAATGGACCCTTAATCCATACCAAAAACTGCATTCTCGACTAAACACGGTCACTACGAGTATACTCGCATGCCATTCGGTTTAAAGAATGCCCCAGCAACTTTCCAACGTTGCATGAACTTCGTTCTTAAAGACCTCATTAACAAACATTGCCTCGTATATTTAGATGATGTTATCATCTACTCAACATCCCTCACTGAACACCTGAACTCACTAAAGAAAGTTTTTCAAAAACTTAAAGAGGCAAATCTAAAGCTCCAGTTAAACAAATGCGAATTTTTGAAAAAACAAACAAATTTCTTAGGTCATACCATAAGTCCAGATGGTATACGACCCAACAAAGAAAAAGTAAAAGCTATTGAAATATTTCCCATTCCAAAAACCTCTAAAGAAATCAAATCATTTTTAGGCTTATGCGGATATTACCGCAAGTTCATTCCAGATTTTGCAAAAATAGCAAAACCTCTCACCTTATTTTTAAAGAAAGGAGCTAAAATTAATATAAAGGACGAAGCATATAATAAATCTTTCGAAAAGTTAAAAACCCTTATCATGAACGACCCCATTCTCATTTGCCCTGACTTTACAAAAACATTTCAAGTTACTACTGACGCCAGCAATTTTAAACATTAAACGACCACGAACAGAATTACAGTACAATAGAAAAAGAATTATTGGCAATTGTTTGGGCAACCAAGTACTTCCGCCCATATATATATGGAGCCCCTTTTGAAATATTAAGTGATCATAAACCCCTTGTCTGGCTAAATAATATAAAAGAACCTAACATGAAATTACAACGTTGGCGAATCAAACTTAGTGAATACAATTTTAAAATAAAATATTTGGAAGGAAAACTAAATTACGTAGCAGACGCTTTATCTCGAGTCAAAATTGAAGAAAATATGACAGGTGAAGAAGAAAATATTTCAACAGCAGCAACAATACATAGTGCATTCGAAGGTAATGAAAACTATATTCAAATCACTGAGAAACCTATAAACTATTTCACTAGACAAATAGAATTTATAAAAGACTCCATAGACCAAGTAAACATATCAAAATATTTCACTAAAACTAAAATCACTATAAAATATACAGAGATGACTCACCGAATAGCAAAAGACTTTTTAATTAAATACTTTCTGAACCATACTAGCGTAATTTACATAGACAATGACTGTGATAGAAGAACAGAAGAGCGGCAAATTGCAGTAAATTGCGATGTCAACAAAGAAGCCCTGAGCATCTAATGCACAGAGAGCGAAATATCGGAACGCAGCAAAGGAACACACGGTATAGCAAGCGGTCGGATCAAAAGTAAGGTAGAAACATGCGAACGAAAGAGGGAGAATTTTTGCCGCTACTTGTTAAGGTTTAACTGTCCGCTTTTTCCGTTTTGGTTATGTGCCAAGGTTGATTTAAACTTTTTTTGCAAGCGAGATGATTTTAATTTGTTTAAATGAATACTTTTGTGTTTTATTTTAATTTTTAGATATTTCGATTAGCTCAGATTTTTTTTTTTTTGCTTCGAATTGTGTGCACACTTTTTAATAAGATATGATATCTCAATGCCAATACAAAAATGCAAGTACTTGAGCTGCCAATGCTTCAAGTCTACTTTTAAATTTTCTTTTGTTTTGGCACTGTTACCTGTGCATCAGACGAATCCACTTCCCTAGAATCCAAGTCAATTTCTATTGGGTTGCAAGACACTCCAGATTACCAATGAGCTTGATTAAAGTGATTGGTTAATTCCAGCCACAGGTCACTCTCAGGCGAAGATTAGCCGCACCAAATATGCAATACTCAATGTATTGTGAACGCGACAGATGGAACTGGGGTGATACCGCGCAGCCAAGCAATTTTGAAAATTTTTATTTAATTATAAAATGTTTTAAACTTATACGCAACAAGTTTAAAAAGACACTTTCCGATTGTCCCTGCTCGGGCGCCATGAACAGATTTTAAAACCGAAAATTAAAATGATACGGGTTTGTAGTACGTTAACTAAAATAAGCAATTTAATTATTGCTCTTTTTTAACGGAACTTCGCGGAAAGTGAAAATAAGCTAGGCTGCTACGGATTGAAAGTAAACACCACCAAGTTCAATAATCCAAATGAGAGTGAATTCTATTTTTGGCACAGGGAGAAGGCAAGAGCACAAAGTAAAGACTTACAGCTAGCTTATGCTAATTTACAGCGTGTCATTATGTGTTCAAGTTATACGTATGTATGTATACTACTTACTAGAAAAAAGCTACTACTTAATGTAAAAGGCTACTACTTAATATAAAAGTACATTTTTGTTATACTAGTAACTGACTCGGATCCAACACTGGTATCGAAAAAATGGTACGACTCTTTAAAGAAACTCACTATTTTCCCGACTATAACAAATTAATTCAAAATATCATTAATGATTGCGAAGTCTGCAATCTTGCAAAAACAGAACACAGACCAACAAAACTTGCTTTTGAAATAACCCCAGAGACAAATAACCCAAGAGAACTTTACGTAATTGACTTTTATGCTATTTTATGACGTTTATTCAAAATTTGCATCACTTATAAAAACAAATAGTAAAGATTGGCTAGAAGCCAAAAGAGCTCTAACTAGAATATTTAACGACATGGGAAAACCACAGAAAATTAAAGCAGACAAAGACTCAGCATTCATGAGTAATTCTTTAAAAGTCTGGCTAAATAACGAAGATATACAATTAGATATTACCACGAGCAAAACAGGAATAGCAGATGTAGAACGTCTTCATAAAACAATAAATGAAAAGATCCGAATTATTAATACCGAATAATAGAGAAAATAGGGAAACAAGAATAGAAACAATTTTATACACATACAACCATAAAACTAAATATAATACAACCGGACAAATACCAGTTTACATACTACTCTACGCAGGCACACCTACTTATGACTCTCAAAAAATTAAGGAAAACAAAATTAACAAACTTAATGAGAACCGAAAAAACTACGAAGTTGACACAAAATATAGACAAGCCCCTATAACGCGCTCGAAATCCAAAAATCCCTTTAGGAAAACAGGCCAAATAGAACAACTAGATGAAAAACATTATAACGAAAACAATAGAGGACAAAATGTGACACACAATAAAAGTAAATTTAAAAAGAAAAAAAATAGTAATAAAACCAAATATTTACAGCCGACCGACACCCAATCATCAGACTCATAATTATTATAATGACTCTTATGATGACACAAACTACAGCAGGAACAATCGAAATAAACCCTATCGAAAACAATCAGGGATTCATTCTATTTGAATCAGGAACGATACAACTCCCCATTACATTCATGCACCTTTGTCTGACAGTTAACATAACACAAATTGAAGAAACATATAACACTCTTATTAAAGAAAGCAAGCAATTTAATAATATAACACAAATAAATTACCTAATTGAAAAAATGAAAAGGGAAATAAACGGAATACAATAAACGAGGACTGTTCAACATTGTAGGCTCTACTTACAAATACCTTTGTGGTACACTAGAGGAAGACGACAGACAAAATTTTGAAAACCAAATTTCATCCCTATCCCAAAACCGTTCAGATTACGAGTCTAAATCACGTTATTGATAACCTTAATAACGGTATTCAAATGATAAATACCCACTCAGAATCTATAAAACAAGAATAAAAAATCTTCCTTTTAATATTTAATATCGAACATTTCACTGAGTACATTTAAGACATCGAAATGCGTTCACAATTAACCCGATTAGGAAAATTCAAAACTTCTTAAGCACGATAACCCTGGTAACGTTAACTACAACCAGTAAGAAAAGCAAGAGTCGCGCGGCACGCGACAGTGCGATACCCTTCGACCTACGTTCCTATGTATGTACACATATGCATATGCACATACTTTGAAATTATTCTCGACAGATGGCACTCGCGCTTCGCGCTCGCCTGCCTCCCTTGTTAGTAGACAAAAGCACTTAATTGTATGTTGTCGCAAAATTTGATGACTCTAGCTCTTATAGTTTTTGAGATCCAGGTGTTCATACAGACAGACAGACGTGGCTCAATCGACTCGGCTACTGATACTGATTCAGAATATATATAGTTTATGGCGTCGGAGATGCCTCCTTCTGCCTGTTACGCACATTTCCGTTCCAACAAACACAATAGACCATGAATTTTTTTAAAATCCATGGCCTAATGAATTTTTTTAAAATCCATGGCCTAAAAATGTTTATATGAATTTTTATATGTATGTATTATTAAATGTTTGCGTCACTATTGTTGGTCAAGTTTTTGTTTAGGCATATAGTATGTCGCTTATAACTTTTTCACTTTTGTATAATATACTGTAGATCTTTGTATCAAATGTTCTTTTGTATGTATTATGCGTATTGCATGTAAAATTAATACTTCCGATTTCGAGCTGCTGTTTCACTAGATTACAATTGTGAACAGACTCCAAAAAATTTTTTTTTGCCAGACCGATCTAAAAATTTGCACCAATGGCCAATCTGATCGTAACGAACATTTGCATTTCGAAAGTATGTTTTTACTTTCGATGGAGCCGGAGCCGGTGATGCTGAGTGAGATAATGGCCGTCCCCGTCCACGGCTAGCCGGAATCGAAAGCAGACATAAAGTCTCCGCCACCTCAATTCGAAAATCTGGCAAAAAACATCGTGCTTGTCCCTTATGCAACCGATGATATAAAATATATGCGTTTACCATTGACATATCCAAAAGATGGAAAAATAAACGGTTGGTCCATTTTCGTGTTTTCATTCGAATACGATACCGGCCGATAAGGCCATCCATTAGGTCAACTCCTCCTATATGACGATTGTATTCCTTTATAATCATAGGACACTCAATCTCAATTTGTTTCTTATTTGTTCGATCCCACCGAGTCGCTGTTTGCAATATAGTTTCAGTTTGTGACAAAAACGATTGAGTTCCAACATAGGTTGATATAAGTCGAACTAATTTTGTGTCGCGCCACTAAACGTTGCATATATCCACACCAAAAGCGGAACCTACAAACTTCTCGGAATAGCCTCGCGGAACTTTTTTTGCATTGAGGCTTTCATCAGACGATAATTTGCTGTTCGATATACGATTTGAACGCACAGTTCCCAAACAATAGATACCACGGCTACGAAGGTAGACAGCCAATCCGAGCGATGTGTAAAAGTTGTCAAAGTAAATTATATGATTTTGATGATCAGGAATCCACTTTGATAATCTTACGACGACATTTGAAGCAGCACCAAGGTCAGGAGTATTTTCTGGAATCACATTATCGCCAGCGCCTGAATAGATTTCCAAAGCATATGAAAATCCTGAAGTGTCGTACAGATTGAAAAGTTTTGTTCCCCATTTGTGTGGTTTATTTGGCATATATTGACGTGTCGGATTTACATCCAAATACCCAACCCCGCCAAAAGGCGGGATTTGTTCCAAGTCGATATTTCTTAACTTATATTGTTTTTTTTTATTTGATTTTTAAACTAACCGATTAATAATAATGCGTTCTACTCACCAATATTTTTTTTTTTCTTGTACGACACAAAATAAACTTTTTGTTCAATCTTCAAAATCACTGTTTTTGCAAAATGAATTATATACGACCGACACCTGCAACTTTTCACTTTTGACTGAACTTGTGAAGTGTTTCAGTAAAAAAACGATCAGCGATGTACACATACATGCAAAATGAAATGTCCTAAAATATATGTGATTCCAATTTTTTGAGTAAAATTAACTACGCAGTTTTTGTACGCAGTTCTATTGCAACCCATCAAAAGGCGGGGTTGGGCATTAGAGGGATAATATACTGTAGATCTTCGTATCAAATGTCGTTTTGTATGTACTATGCGTATTTCATGCACAATTAATACTTCCGATTTGAAGATGCAGTTTCGCTGGAGGATAATTGTGGGCTGACTCCAAGAAATTTAACATTGTCTTTATATAGATTCGGGCTATTGCGTCGTTGACTCTGTGGTAGGCGCCAGAACTGGCGGCCGAACTGCCGACCTACATTTTTTGATTTGGTGCAAAAATTCACAGAAATTACTACCGTTGCAAATGCTGTTGCAGCGTAAGGGGTTGATCGAAAAACGTCGCAACGCGTCGTCGACGACCAGCCAGGCGCCAGAGCTGTGGAACCGACAATCGAATTGAACACCAAAAAAAAAAATTCTTTAGAATTATTGCTTTCGCTAGAATTATTGCCTTTGCAAACACTGCAACAGAACTTGGGTAATGCATGTGATCGGACGAACGCATACAGCTTCTAGCTGTACATATATCAGCGACAGCGACGTCGTCGACGCTGGTTAGGCGCCAGACCAATCGCGACGTCCGAACTGCAGAATCGACTGATGAAAACTAAAATTAATACGCATGTTTTATATAATTGTACGTTTTCTATGTATGTATGTATGTTCAAATAAGCCAGCGTAATGTAAGCGAACTATTTGACCAATATGAAGTCGGCACCTCACACTTCCATATAGAGGATAGCGAGTGAACAAATAGAACACGGCGAACAATACAATTGCTAATTGAACACTTCGTTGCGGATGGGCATAGGCGCCTGTTTCACCCGTGAACCTAGTTGTCTGTTTATTTATGTATTCATATACATATCGTACATATGTATGTATGTAGCTGGGCGGCACTTTATATTGCCAAAATTTCACTTTGCCATTTATCACATCCAACACTGTTATTAATACTATCGCGATCTGCATTGCGTGGGGTCTTCGTCATCGGCTCTTCTTCTAGTCCAATGACGAGTCCGGCTGTGCCAGTTACCAACCATGGCTTAGAGGTTAACAATGTTTTAGCTAGAATCATACTATATCTTGTCTGCGAAACTATTTAGTGAAAACACGTCTACTCTCGATGAACATCACAATAAGAATGATTTTTATTGTCAGATGTATATGCTTCATTATGTGTATGTATGCTGTATGCAGACAGATCTTATATATGTATATGTATTTGCATATGTGTATGTATGTATGTGTGTATGTTTGCTTGTATGTGTGTGTATGTGTGTATGTACAACTTTGCTGTTCTGCTTCGTGTTTCCGCGAAAGATACCTCTTCTGTGACGTTGAATGTCGATCCCATTGTAATGAATGTTGCTGCTCTCATCGCCGTCTTCGTTGCTCTCTCCAGCTTCGCTGGCACTCTCGTTGTCTTTGTGTTCTACGTGTTGTCCGTTATTTATTTTGCCTTTTTGGACACTACCATTTTCTTCGTTAAAATTTTCGCAATCGAACGCACATCTGTTTGTTTTTAAGTAAGTCGAAATAGCCTGTGTCCGTTTATTTGTGTGTTGCAACGCAAACTAGTCTCTCAGTTTTAAAGTTGTCTCGATGAAACTTGGTACACATGTTTCTTATTGCTGCACGCTGTATATACGTCGGATTAAGCTGCCATACATTCTATCTTCTGATTTTTTTTAATTGCCAAGATATATTTTATATGCGACTATAATAAAGAGATGTCATACGAACAATTGGCCGACATGCTTGTTTTTAATGAAGTCCTGTTTAAATCTTAGAAATAACGTAACTTATCAGTGCAAATCAAAGTAAGGCTTTTGAAGAGTGAAGCTTTTCAGAAGATCGGTTTAAGTTTTTCAGATAGAGAATGAATAGAATATAAAATCCTGCAAAAGGGTTAGAACATTCGGCACTATCAGTAGTCACCACGGACTCTGGAGAGATAGAGAGAAGTGTATGGTTGTCCTGGCCACACCACCACTGCGACATGAACTCGAAGAAGCTTCATATACAGTTCCGGCAGTACTTGTTGATAAGAAGTGCCCGAAGAAGCTTCTCTGCATCTATGTGCAGAAAATGTTAGCATTTTTGAGTGCATGAACTTTAGATTCCGCGTCAGCAGAGCGCATTCCTTTGGGCTTCGCTGGTGTTTGTGTCCTGCGTTTCACCAATTTAAAAAAAAAAAATAGAAAAAAACACAGTCGCGCTGCACGCGACAGTGGATACTCTTCGACCTATGTTCCGGTGTAGTTTAATTTGTTAAATTCATACACATATACAAATGCGCATGCTTCTAAATTATTGCCGACAGATGACGCTCGGTGATACAAGCACTTGGTGCTCGGCGATCGGTGCTTTTGCCACTCTCTGCGCAAGCGTCGTTGTTCAAGCACCAGATTCTCGATATCTCTGTTTGTCAGGTTGTATCTCATAGGAGCAGGGGGTCTCGTGGATTTGAAACTGTTGCTGCTGCAACTAGGGTTGATACACGCGAGCCGTTCAGGTTGTCAATGTCTGTTTCAGTATTTGGCAATCCTGAGGCGTCGATATGAGAACAGACATATTTTGAATATTTGGGCCAGTTAGTTTGATTATTTGTAAGCCTATAAGGCTTCTTAATTAACCGGGGCTTCTGTAGAAAGCTAAATATGACTGGAGAGTGATCTGAGGATAAGTCTGGTAGTGACTCTGCTGTTATGAGGTGCTGTGGAGTACCAGGTGCCAGTATGTAGGTCTACCCGGTGTTACGTAGTTTAGCTTTCGGTTTGGTTTGGTGGTTGCATTGTAAAGCTGCTTCCCTTTGGGCGTGACCAGGCGAGATCCCCAGTGTGTGTGTTTTTGCCCCGAATTGTCTTCTTATTTTCGATTTGTTTTCGATCTCCACAGCAATTTCACCTCCACTCTACGATCCTCCAAGAAGGAAAACAATTTCAGCCGCCACCACAAACATCTAGAATAGCAATATTACATTCCTCATCAATGCGTTCTTAGGCCTCAAAGTTCCTGCACCAAGCTTCGTGTAGATTTCGATTTTTCGAGTTAGACGTCAACAGGTCTTTCACTTAATGAAACACTGTTGGTGGGGCCGCAAATTCAGAGGGAGCTATATTCAACCCTGATTAATTTTTGGTTAAATAAGTATGCCGTGACTGCTGAAATTTTAAAAATCTATAACCAGATAAATGTTTCTGAAAAAGACAGAAATTTCCAACTTATTTTGAATACTTCACAAAATATTCAAGCATACCCACTTAATACAGTCACATACGGTACAGCTTCTGCACCTTTTCTGGCGAGACGCTGCTTGTTTGAGCTGCCCAACATGCACGCACAATCACACCCTTTTGGATCAGAGGTGATTAAGAAGTGCTTTTCGACAATACACCCCCGCAACGATGGACCATCGGGCGCGTAACGCGCATAGTCCCAGGGGTCGACGGCAAGGTTCGGGTAGTGAAACTAAAAACACCAGCAGACGCAATTAGGCGCCCAATTCACAAACTGGCACTGCTCCCGACTTGTTAAAGACCGGAGCTCTTCAACGGGGCCGGAATGTTGGAGCTCATCAAATAATAAAATAAGTAGTTAAGCTAGTATTTAAGAGAACACAGGAAGTGTCGTCATTTAATCTCTTAAGTTAAGACGATCGGCAAATGCTGACGATTTCGGGGAGTGTGTGTCACTTAAATCAAAACTTAGTTTCGTTTGTGCACTGAAACCAACTACATATTCATTAAAAACGTTGAAGCTGAACTCCGCCGCCTTTTTATACCCTTCTACCATTGAAAATGGTCAGAAAAGGGTATACTAACTTTGTACAAATGTATGTAATAATTTAATAATTTAATATTCAATAATTTAATTTTTGAACTTAATTTGTAAGTGCAGTATAAAAGATACAACTTTTTGACTAAAACATATACCAAGCTCATTAAAATATCTACGTATTCTTGAAATTGCAATCCGATCGGACAATAAACACAGAAGTTATTTAAGAAAGTATGTGCATAAAACCAAGTGCTTGTTGTATCAGCTAACAAGGGAGGCGGGCGAGCGTATGGCGATGTGTGTTTCGCCATTAAGTTTATTTAAGTATATGTATTGAATATATTTTATTTAGTTACAATGAAAGGCACAGAATGTGAGACGCGCGATTTGCATGTGCAATTTCGAGCTAATGAAGCTTAATATTAAGAGTTGCCGTATCGCTTATATCTAGTATTATTTGGGTTGCCAGATGTAGGTAACGCTACCGATATAATCAGTGCCGCCACAGTACGCCCCTTCCAGTGAATCCGTCACGATCATTGACTCGCGAAAGTCACTTTACGCCGCCTTTCATAAGTCCTTTGAATAGTGGAGTTAGATTACTCCGGGTGGAACTGCTGATCCTCCTTCACAAGGAAAACAGGTTTAAGGCGGTCGACTGTTACTGCTGAGTCCTTCCCGCCGATCCGTATAGTGAAGACTCGGTCGTTGTCGCGTTTGATGATTTCATATGGGCCGGTGTAGGGAGGCTCCAGAGGTTGCTTTACAGCATCTGTGCGGAGGAAGACATGGGTGCATTTGTCTATTCCCTTCAGTAGGAACATTTTTTCTTTCACATGGTGTGCTGTGGGAGTCGGGCGATATGGTCTCGAAAACTGCTCAGGAATGCCGTGGGATCAACCGTTCGCCCATGTCGGCGAAATATTCGTTTGGCATTCGAATTGGTACTCCATATAACATTTCAGCTGCAGATGATTTCAAGTCTTCTTTGAAGCAGGTACGAAGTCCGAGTAGCACTGTAGGTAATAGTTGAGGCCACGGTGTGCCACTGTTGCACATCAACGACGATTTGAAAGATCTGTGCCACCTTTCTATAAGTCCGTTTGATAGCGGGTGATAGGCCGTGGTGTGAATGTGTTTGCTTCCGATCAGATTGGCTAGATGTTTGAAAACTGCGGATTCAAACTGCGTGCCTTGATCGGTAGTAATTGTTTTGGGTGATCCAAAACGTGAGATCCAGTGGCTCCAGAATGCCGTGGCTATCGTCTCGGCAGTGATATTTGAAAGTGGAACTGCCTCTGGCCATCGCGAAAAACGGTCAATCATGGTTAGACAATAGCGGTAGTTTTGTTGCAAGGGCATGACAACAATATCCAGGTGGACGTGGTCGAATCTTCCATTTGGCACAGCGATCTTCTCCGGCTGAAGGTGATTGTGTTTATGTATTTTGGAGCGTTGGCAAGGAAGACAGTCTACACCATTTGAGGACATCTTTGTTCATCGAGGGGCAGACAAACTTCTGTCTGATTTGACTGACAGTTGCGCGGCCACTAGGATGAGATACGTAGATTGTGGATGTATGAGAAAGCGTGTTTTCGGAGTGATTGCGGCACAAAAGGACGGAGATTCGGCGGAGATACGTCGCAGTATATCCAACTATCTCCACCTAAGCAAACTTTCTTGAGTTTTAAAGAAATAGTTCCTTGCAAGATACGTGCCAATTCAGTGTCCGAGGCTTGTTCTTCCTCAAGCTGCGGCGGGCTGATCGCTGTAGGCATCGTGATAGCGCAGAGCCGCGAAAAAGCGTCTGCAATTATATTTTCTGATCCTTTTATGTGAAGAATAGTCGTGGAGAATTGTGAAATATAATTTAGGTGTCGTAGCTGTCGAGGTGATGCTTTTATTTGGTGGTGAATTATTTGATTGAATTATGTGATGAATTATTTGATGGACTCGTAGATGGCAAGTAGTTCTCGGTCGTACGTGGAGTAATTTTTCTGGGTGTTGCTGAGCTTCTTGTAGAAAAATCCTAGAGGTTACCAGTTCTGATTAGTGCGTTGCTCCAAAACGGCTCCGATCGCCAGGTCCGATGCGTCGCAAACCAATTGTAGATCAGATTTTGGTGCTGGAAAGGATAATAGCGCTGCATCTGCTATGCTCTGCTTGCAATTCTCGAAGGCTGATATGAGTTCAGCAGTCCATAGTATTTGGCGTTGGTCGTTCTTTTTAACATCCCTTAGCAGCTCGGACAGCGGTGCCTGGATGTGGGAAGATTGGGGTAGACAATGCGATGGTAGTTTATGACGCCCAAAAAGCGACCGAGTTGACTGATAGTTGCTGGGCGTGCATAATTCAGAATGGCATCGATGCGAGAGGAAGGTGGTTTGATCGTGTAGCTGAGAAAATTAACTTGCGGTTGCGCTAATTGACATTTGCTCAGATTGATGCTTAAGCCGTGTTTCTGCAGAACTGATAAAACTGCTCCATTCAACGTCACAGAAGAGGCATCTTTCGCGGAAACACGAAGCAGAACAGCAAAGTTGTACATACACACATACACACACACATACAAGCACACATACACACACATATGAATATATATAATGAAGAGTCCAATGGTTATGGTGTTTAAAAAAAAACAAAGTTTATTTTATTTTATTTAATAACACTATCTTCCTATTAAATGGAAGAACCAAAAGCCGTTTGGTTGCTATTTAGACGAACGGGGATAGCGTTGCTATTTAGACGAACGGGGCGGCTGAACAGGAGTTATCTCGGAGATAACTGTATCTGAACTGAACTAGTGCCCGAAGGCAAGCCTGAGCTTAAATAGGCTGAAGGGGTATTAAGAGAGCAAACTCTTTAAGAGAGTTTGATTCATCTAATAATTGTGTTCTCTCGTTAAGAGAGACTCTCCGAAAAAATAGGGGGAGCGATAATAAAGGGGTAATAAGATCTTCCTGAGACAAGTGCATGATGGACGAAAGAAAACTAAGTTCTAATTACATATATTGTGTACCAAAAACTTAAAAAAACCGGCTACCACCGCCGCCCCTTTTCAATGTTATAGAGCTTTTAAAATATTTTAATGAAAAATAATGAAAAACAAAAACTTTCACATGCCGATCGCGGTAGCAATCGAACTCCGAAACACGGTCCACACAACATTGTTGGCCTTACAGTCCGAGACATAATCCACTCAGCCACTGAATAACCCTGGCTAGTGCCAAAAAATCAACAAGAAGCACATGAAATAAATTTTTGTATGCGCTAGAAATGCATACATATACCTATTGCCCTCTCGCTCAGTCTAATGGTTGCGACACTTCGCTTCTGCTTTGTCTATGCGTTCTTCTTCTTCTGTTCGTTAATTCAAATTGCGCGTATCGTCGAACACTGTATAAAATTGATCTCCGCCAAATTTTTAATATTAATCCAAATAAAGCGCAATTTTCATTGCGAGTTTTAATAAATATCCGAATATAATGAAGTTATCTATGTCTGCAGATTGCAGAAATTAATTAATTTGGGGAATATTTAAGTTGCGGAGAATATCTTAAGTCGACTCACCAAAATTTAACTTTTTAAGAACAACTAGCCCCATTACATGTGCTGTAACTTCCCCTTGGTGTTCGCTAGGTACTAATTATTTTTGATAATCGGTAGAAAATTCGAGCGGCGATTCTATTCTGTTATTTACAAACTTGTTTACTTGTTTACTAAGATAATCCATGGCCTTATACAGTCAGCACCTGACTGTAGCGTTTGTATTTTTATAGGTGGATTAGGTGCATTGGTATTATGCAACTGGCTATGATTCAAGGGATTCTGAGATCTACCTTGATGGAGCTTTTGCCTAAATTCGTTCATTACTTGTTGGTTGTCAGCAGGTTTTGAACTTGATAATTGGGACACTCGTTGGGCATCTCCAGAGATTTGCATTTCGATGGTACTGAAGAAAACGTGCTTTTGACGTATATCCGTAGTAGGATATAGTCGAAGTATAAATTCAATCCTTCTGATGAAGGCACTCAGTTCTTGGGGGTTTCCACTAAACGAGGGCACTTGCCTTATTTGACTCAAGGCTTGGTTGAGGTTTTGGTCGGACAATATTTCGTTAGCCATTGTGTTGTTTGTTTAGGGATGTTGTGTCTTTAGACTTTTAGTTACACTTTTGTTTGTTGTTTTTACACTTTTGTGGTTGTCTTTTGCAGTGAAGTTTTCTATTAAGTGAAAACTACTGCACTTACGGTCACGTAAGATTCTTTTGCGGATTAAGAGTAACACGTGTAATACGATTCGAGTTTATGTTGCGCCGATTCGCGATGGTCAATCCTAAGGAGTGCACTTAGTTTTACAAGATGCCCCTTTTTACTTGGATAGATTATAAACAAGTCGCACACTTTCACTAATAATCCTACCGGCTGCGCCAATGAAGAGTCCAATGGTTATGGTGTTTAAAAAAAACAAAGTTTATTTTATTTTATTTAATAACACTATCTTCCTATTAAATGGAAGAACCAAAAGCCGTTTGGTTGCTATTTAGACGAACGGGGATAGCGTTGCTATTTAGACGAACGGGGCGGCTGAACAGGAGTTATCTCGGAGATAACTGTATCTGAACTGAACTAGTGCCCGAAGGCAAGCCTGAGCTTAAATAGGCTGAAGGGGTATAAAGAGAGCAAACTCTTTAAGAGAGTTTGATTCATCTAATAATTGTGTTCTCTCGTTAAGAGAGACTCTCCAAAAAAATAGGGGGAGCGATAATAAAGGGGGTAATAAGATCTTCCTGAGACAAGTGCATGATGGACGGCGTGCACGGATGTATTTGTTATTACAAGTGGCGGCTGTCGCCGATGATGATCGAATTTAAATTGGGGGAGACTGTGGGATCGGACATTTGGATGTTTATGATTTGAAAGCTCAACTTGCGAGTGGGGTGATTTGCTACGCGTGGGAAGTTGACTTTGAGAAGGGCAACCAACTGACTTTTGTTCTTTCAAGTTCAAATGTTTACAATTGTATGTGTATGTGGTGTTGTGAATGTTTACAATTCTATGTGTGCGTGTAGTGTTGTGTAGAGACTTTTGTGTAAGTCTGATATACGTGTAGTGGATATGTAACTATATATATAAGAGCTGTCTGCGAACAGCATACATACACATAATGAAGCATATACATATGCCAATAAAAATCATTCTTATTGTGATGTTCATCGAGAGTAGACGTGTTTTCACTAAATAGTTTCGCAGACAAGATATACTATGACTCTAGCTAAAACATTGTTACCCTCTAAGCCATGGTTGGTAACTGGCGCAGCCGGACTCGTCATTGGAGTAGAAGAAGAGCCGAGGACGAAGACCCCACGCAATGCAGATCGCGATAGTATTAATAACAAAGTGTTGGTTGTGATAAATGGCAAAGTGAAATTTTGGCAATATAAAGTGCCGCCTAGCTACATACATACATATGTACGATATGTATATGAATACATAAATAAAGAGCCAAATAGGTTCACGGGTGAAACAGGTGTCTATGCCCACTCGCAACGTTCAATAAAGGGCCAACTAGGCTCACGGATGAAACAGGCGCCTATGCCCATCCTCAACGAAGTGTTCAATTAGCAATTGTATTGTTCGCCGTGTTCTATTTGTTCACACGCTATCCTCTATATGGCAGTGTGAGGTGCCGACTTCATATTGGTCGAATTATTCGCTTACATTACGATAGCTGATTTGGTAACGGTAATCATTTCTGTGAATTTTTGCACCAATGCAAAAATTGTAGGTCGGCAGTTCGGCCGCCAGTTCTGGCGCCTACCACAGCGTCAACGACGCAATAGCCCGAATCTATATAAAGACAATGTTAAATTTCTTTGAGTCAGTCCACAAAAAAAAAAAAAACTGGAACAACAACGACGTGATAAACCGCATCTATATAAAGACAATATTCAATTTTTTGGAGCCTGTTCACAATTTTAATCTAGTGAAACAGCAGCTCGAAATCGGAAGAATTAATTTTACATGCAATACGCATAATACATACAAAAGAACATTTGATACGAAGATCTATAGTATATTATACAAAAGTGAAAGTTATAAGCGACATACTATATGACTAAACAAAAACTTGAACAACAGTAGTGACGCAAACATTTAATAATACATATAAAAATTCATATAATAGACATATTTGCATATGTACATGAGAGATGCGAAAATGTACACACAGACGTATCTACAATACCCTGCTGGTGAACCAAAGTGCACAAACAACCAGCAAGCGGAATAACGTAGCAGAGATATCAAATTACAAAGTCCAAAAAGAAATTCTTTGCCACTTACCACAACCAAACACAAAAAATATTTAAAAGTATTAACTGTTAAGTACACTAAATACACACACTATACAAAAACAAAAATAGAGAGTAAAACAAAGAACTATACGACTACAAGACAAATGACATAAAAATGTCAATAGGAGATGAGGTCTTACTAAGAAATGAAGGAGGCCATAAATTAGAGTTTAAATATACGGGACCCTATAAGATAGAAAACATAAGAGATAATGATAACATTACGATATTAAGCAACAAAAATAAAAAACAAATAGTACATAAAGATAGATTAACGAACGTGTTATTAATAATACTATGCCATACATTCCGCGACAAAATTAACGCCATACGAATTATTCACAGGAAAGACACACATTTTTAATAGAACGATCGAATTTTCAGACCAACATGAATTTTTACAAAAACTTAACGAATTTAAGACAAAACCAGTAAGAAAAGCAACAGTCGCGCGGCACGCGACAGTGGGATACCCTTCGACCTATGTTCCTATGTATGTAGACATATACATATGCACATACTTTGAAATTATTCTTGACAGATGGCGCTCGCGCTTCGCGCTCGCCCGCCTCCCTTGTTAACTGACACAAGCACTTGGTTTTATGCACATACTTTCTTAAATAACTTCTGTCTTTATTGACCGATCGGATTACAATTTCGAGAATACGTAGATATTTTAATGAGCTTTGTATATGTTAAAGTCAGAAAGTTGTATCTTTAATACAGCTCTTATAAATTGAGTTCAAAATTTAAATTATTAATTTGCAGGGCGGTGGGCGTGGCACCCAACATTTGAAATAAACTTCATCTGCGCCGGCTACACAGAAATGTTCATGCCAAATTTGGTAACTCTAGCTCTTATAATAGCTGAGATCTGTGTGTTCATCTGGTCATCCATACATCCGGACATCCGGACAGACAGACAGACATGGCTCAATCGACTCGGCTAGTGATCCTGAGCAAGAATATATATACTTTATGGGGTCTGCCACGCCTCCTTCTGCCTGTTACATACATTTGCACAAAGTTAGTATACCCTTTTTTGACCATTTTCAATGGTCGAAGGGTATAATTATACACCCAAGTACAGACAGAAATGACAGCAAATGCAAACGAAAGAATACAGAAACTGAATGGAACAAGAACAGACCCAATATCGTTAACAGCAGAAGACATAGTATTTAGAAAAGAGAACCGAAGAAAGGACAAAAGGACCATAAAGAAAAAATAAAAAGAAAAATTAAAGATAGGCAAACAGTTCAGTAAGTTGAAACAAAAAGATAATAATAAGTACAAACAAATGAACATGAACAAATAGCTATAAGTCACACACTCATTGTACTCAATTTCTATAAATTACACGAAAATAGAACACACAACACGAGTATATTACATTTATATATGTATATAAGGACTAGTATATAAGGATTACTATACTAATGTTAATAATAATAATTGGCCTATGTCAACGAGATGGTGCTTAGTGAAGGGAACAATAATTGCCTTTTGTGAATTGATGCTCAGACCTACATCTACGCACCATCTACTAACCGTGTTCAGAGCAGATTGCATCAGCTCTGTCACGGTGTTGACAAAGTTCCCATTCACTATGAGCGCCAGGTCATCAGCGTAGCCGATTGCTTCCACGTTCCGCAAGAATACTCAGTAGTTCATCAACTACTAGGGACCAGAGTAAGGGGGATAAAAAGGACAAAAAAGGGGACACCGGAACATAGGTCGAAGGGTATCCCACTGTCGCGTGCAGCGCAACTGTGGTTTTTTTTTCTATTTTTATTTATAGTTTGTTGTTTTGTTGATTTCTCTTAAAAATCTTCGAGAATTTTCAGCAGGATAAAGTTATTATATATGTAGCGACAACTCTAACCAATACGATTGTTTTATAGATAGGAACAGTACAAGGAGTACGATCTCTAATTTTGTAACGGATGATACAGCCATTGAGGAGAATAAAAATCACGTTTTTGTTAAAGATATAAAGTTTGTCAAATTAAATAAATATAATATCGCATCGCGATAACTGGTGACCCCGACGTTAGATTAGGCTTCGCAAATCACAAAATCAAATCAATTCGACTTAAGAGTCGAAGAGTTGGTCACAAATACATTTGCACGAGGCTCAAGCGAATTTTACAACGACGCAAATTATTTCATCATGGTAAGTACTTCGCAAAACGCATCTGACAACAATTCAGCTGACGGTGCGTCCTCGACTATACCACATGCAGTGGTGCAAATAGAGGTCAACAAGGTGTCAGTAAAAGTTCCCCGATTCGGGCCCGAGCGTCCCGAGATTTGGTTCCCCCAAATTGAAGCGCAATTTTGCGTGTCGGGAATTACCTCGGATTTAACAAAATTCAACACCTTGGTGGCGTCGATGGAGTCGCATATAATTGCACAAGTCGCTGACGCAATTTTGTCCCTACCCCGTCGGACTTATATATGAACTTAAAACGCCGGATCATGGAGCAATTTGGAGAAAATGAGCACACAAAAATGCAGAAACTGCTCACGGGCTTGGACTTGGGCGATCGCCGCCCATCACAGCTACTTAATGAGCTCCGCAACTTAGCCAACGGTCGGATGAATGACGATCTCCTGAAGTCCCTATGGATGCAGCGCTTGCCGCAAAACGTACGCGCCATTTTGCAGACATCGAATGAAGACTTGCAAGGTGTGGCAAAACTGGCTGACAGAGTGCTGGACGTCACGGGACGCGCATGGCCACAACTACACCAGCTGATTCTGTGGAAGAAATAGTAGATCGGCTGGCCAAATTGGAGAAGCGCTTCCATTCTCGGTCACGTTCAAAAGAACGATCTAAGTCGCCATCTCTGTGTTGGTATCACACAAAATTTGGCAAGAAAGCAACTAACTGCAAGCCGCCCTGCAGTTTTGTCCCCAATGCAAAAAACTAGAAGCCTCTCCTGCGCCATCGCCCGCCGGAGCAGGAGATTCATGTCGAGTGGCAAGAATCATAGTATACGACAAGGGCACACAACATAATTTTTTAATCGACACAGGAGCTGACATCTCAGTTTTACCAGCGCACCCAAGGGACAAACTAAACATCGGAAGGACCTTTAGCTTAGTTGCAGCAAATGGCACACCTATCAAAACGTTTGGTGAGAAACGCCTAAAGCTATCACTCGGTTTCCGCAGCCGTCTCACTCAAATGTAACTCATCTCATCGAGACCAGCGGCACTGCGGTTTTTTCACGGCCACGCAGACTATCAGGCCAAAAGCTCGCCGCAGCCAAAAAAGAATTTGCATACATGGTCAAACAAGGAATTTGTCGGCCATCCTGCAGCATCTGGGCGAGCCCGCTTCACATGGTGAGGAAAACCAACGGCGAATGGAGACCTTGTGGGGACTTCAGAGCATTAAACGCGAAAACTGTACCCGATCGCTATCGGATCCCGTTTGTACTTGACGTCACCAACATACTGCACAACAAGCGCGTTTTCTCAGTCATCGACTTGCAGAAAGCTTATCATCATATAGCGATCGAGCCTGAAGACATTCCCAAGACGGCAATAACGACTCCTTTTGGTTTATTCGAATTCTGCTACATGACTTTTGGGCTTCGAAACGCTTTGCAAACATTCCAAAGGTTTATGCATAGTATTCTGCGCGATTCGGACCTGATCGCATCAGCCAATACGGAGGAGCATGGACGACATTGTCGAACAGTTTTTGGACGCCTGCAAAAAAACAATTTAACCATCAACATCGGCAAGTGCCAATTCAGCAAATCAGAAGTGCAGTTTTTGGGCCACAAGATTGATGCAAGGGGAATCCTGCCATCCGAATCCAGGCTGCAGGCGCTTATTAAATGCAACAAGAAAAACGACAAAACTCCAGTCGATTGCACAACAGATTCATTGGAGGCATTCCGACAATGTAAAGATCAACTTGCAAACGCTACTCTGCTTGCTTTTCCGTCTCCAAAGACTGCCTTTCTCACTCAGCACGGACGCCTCAGATAGAGCCGTCGGCGCGGTAGTACATCAGCTAGTTGAAGGAAGGCTTCAACCCTTGGGATTCTTTTCAAAAAACTCAATCCTGCCCAATCGAGATATGGCACGTATGATCGAGAATAACTCGCCATTTATTTGTCTATCCAACACTTCCAACACATCCTCGAAGGAAGGCAATTTGTAGTTTATACTGATCACAAGCCGTTGATTTACGCGTTCTCTCAGAAATTGGAGAAAACACCCCCCAGACGAGGACGACACCTTGACTTCATCAGTCAATTCACCACAGATATTCGCCATGTTTGTGGCAAAGACAACGAGATTGCCGATTTGCTATCAGGAGTCAATGCAGTCGTCGAGGTAGATATAGAAGCTATTGCCGAGGAGCAGAAGACTGACTTGGAACTTCAAAAACTGCTAGAGGGAAACAACACATCATTACAGCTCAAGAGTGCTCTCTGCAGAAAACTCATCCTCTGCACCCCACGCAGTTTGCGTATATAGCCGGAAGATCGACGGTGGTTGCTCTCCACAAGCTGGTTGGTAATATCTAAAGAGCCCTCGTATCCAAGAACATTGCTCTGTGCTCCTTTCTTGATATATTTCTGCTGCGCTGGAGCGCAGAAACATCGCCCGCCCCCTAATCCGATGGATTGATGCTATGCTCAAACACCGGACTATTTCCTCTACGCTGACGACCTGGCGCTCATAGTGAATGAGAACTTTGCCAACACCGAGACAGAGCTGATGCAATCTGCTCTGAACACGGTTTGTAGATGGTGCGAAGATGTTGGTCTGAGCATCAATCCACAAAAGGCAATCATCGTTCCCTTCACTAAGCGCCATTCCGTTCACATAGGACAATTGCACATTGGCGGCTCTCCCGTGGGATTTTCCAGCGAGGTTAAATATCTAGGGGTAACTCTCGATAAAAGACTGAACTGGAACTCCCATTTAAACAACACCCCATCAAAGGCAACTCATGCCATGTGGCCCTGCAGAAGATTCTTTGGCAGGATCTGGGGTTTCAAATCTTGCACCATTCAGTGGTTATTTGAGATGATGGTAAGACCCATAGTCACCTACGCTGCCATTGTGTGGTGGCCTAAGGTTGCGCAGGTCACTGCCATCAACAAATGCACTAAACTGTCTGCTTTGCCTGTCTTTGACGGGTGCACTTCGCACCTGTCCCACAGCAGCAATGGAATCAATCTTAAATTTGACTCCACTGCACATTCAAATACAAGAAGTCGCCGCTATGAGTCTTCTTAGGATCAAGCTTCAATCCGGGCTTCTAGCTACCGAATCGGGGCATGCTAGACTTATCAAAGACATTCCTGGCTTAGAGATCTGCTCTAGATCAGATTCTATGACCAAGGAACTCTTCTTTGGCACAAAATTCAGAACCCTCATCCCGGACCGGAGGGACTGGGATGCTGGCAACCCCATCAGTGACCCTCATGGTATATACTGGTATACCGACGGGTCAAAGACTGATCAGGGGGTTGGAGCCGGGATACATGGTCCCAACTCCAAAACCTCGATTGCTATGGGCAAGTGGCCCACGGTTTTTCAATCCGAGGTTCATGCCATCGAGTTCTGCTGTCGTCTTATCCTTGAGAAGGGGATCAGAAGAGCGAACATCTACATCTTCTCGGACAGTCAAGCTGCCATACTAGCCCTCTCCTCAAAAAGAGTAGGTTCACGTATGGTGGCCGCCTGTTGGAACTGTCTCCAGAGGCTTTCCAACAGAAACAAAGTTACCCTCCTATGGGTACCTGGTTACTCTGGTTTCCAGGGCAACGAGCTAGCGGATGAACTAGCGAGGGCGGGGTCATGAGCCCCTCTGCATGGCCCCGAACCCTTCTGTGGCGTGGGGTGGTCAACTATTTCATCCCTTGTAAAAGCATGGGCGGTTAGGTTGACCGAACGCTACTGGTTCTTCCAACCAGGGATGAGGCAGGCTAGAGAGCTTACGAATCCCTCGGTTAAGCGAAGAACAAACTTACTCTCTAGGAGAGATCTCTATCTCCTTGTTGGTTACCTTAGTGGCCACCATTTGGTGAACTACCACCTCACAAAAATGCGTCTGTCCTCTGATGCAGAATGCAGGCTCTGTAAAGAGGACGACGAAACCACTAACCGCAGTTCCCGAGCACATTGTCCGTTCCTCGACAAAGACCTGTTATGCTTCATCAGGGAAGCGGAACAGCTTTTGTCATGTTAGAGAGAGCATTCTAGGTACAAAAGATCATTCTGGTCGCAGTGCCTCGCTGGCAGACTCCCTCTCCAAATAATAATAATAATAATAATCACGCCGCTGAACGCAAATTTATCACTCTACTGCGACATCAGTCCAGATGGTAGAATTCGACCATTTGTTCCGGCTGCATAACGCAAGCAGGTAATGCATTCACTCCCTTTCTCACCCCGGCCGGAAGGCGACACTGAGCCTCCTTTCAGAGAGGTTTGTGTGGACTTCGATGACAAAGGATGTTGGAAACTTCATTCGTAGCTGTATACAATGTCAAAGGTGCAAAATTCAACGCCATAACAAATCTGAGCTCGGCAGCTATGGACCAATAGACCAACGATTTGATCACATTAACATAGACATCATCGGCCCATTGCCGGTCTCCCGAGGAAATCGCTATTGTCTCACCTGTGTCGACAGGTTTTCCAGATGGCCCATAGCATTTCCAATTCCTGACATTTCGGCGGAAACGATCGCAACAACACTACTGGAGGGTTGGATAGCTAATTTTGGCGTCCCGCTGCACATCACTAGCGATTATGGTAGGCAGTTTGAATCTGCAATCTTTACAGTCCTGATACGCTTACTGGGCGTCAAACACTTCCGCACCACAGCTTACCACCCCCAAGCAAATGGTTTGGTAGAGCGTTGGCATCGCACACTCAAAGCAGCGATAAAATGCCATGAGACTAGCGATTGGTGCGGTGTTTTGCCTTTAGTACTGCTTGGACTTCGTGCTACGTGGAAGGAAGACTTAGGAGCTTCCCCGGCCGAAATGTTGTTTGGATCGCAACTTCGACTTCCCGGCGAACTTGCTACGAAGGGGAGCAGCCATCCAGATGAATCCGAATTTATCAAACTGTTGCGGCAATCATTAAGGCCGTCTAATGCATCGGTTCACGGAAACAAGGAATCGTTTGTGCAGGCAGAACTCACCAAAGCGTCACACGTTTCGTGCGCGTGGATCGCGTGCGGGCTCCGCTAGACCCGCCTTATGACGGCCCGTACGCCGTGTTAGAAAGGCAAAGCAAATTCTTTTTAATTCAAATGGGCAACCGTAACGTCAAGGTTTCTATTGACCGACTCAAGGCGGCCTTTCTGGACGCATCAAATGTGACGGCGACGCCTACAATAACTGACGAAGATGCCTGGAATCGAGAGGAATTCGAAAAAGAAGACCAACAGCAACAGAAAGAACAAAAAACGAGAACTGGACGCTCAGTAAAATGTCCAGCAAGATTTTTATAGGTTCCCATCTAGCGGGGGAGTCCTATAGCGACAACTCTAACCAATACGATTATTTTATCGAGTACGATCTCTAATTTTGTAGCGGATGATACAGCCATTGAGGAGAATAAAAATCACGTTTTTGTTAAAGATATAAAGTTTGTCAAATTAAATAAATATAATATCGCATCGCGATAACTGGTGACCCCGACGTTAGATTAGGCTTCGCAAATCACAAAATCAAATCAATTCGACTTAAGAGTCGAAGAGTTGGTCACAAATACATTTGCACGAGGCTCGCGCGAATTTTACAACGACGCAAATTATTTCATCATGGTAAGTACTTCGCAAACCGCATCTGACAACAATTCAGCTGACGGTGCGTCCTCGACTGTACCACATGCAGTGGTGCTAATAGAGGTCAACAAGGTGTCAGTAAAAGTTCCCCCATTCGGGCCCGAGCGTCCCGAAATTTGGTTCGCCCAAATTGAAGCGCAATTTTGCGTGTCGGGAATTACCTCGGATTTAACAAAATTCAACACCTTGGTGGCGTCGATGGAGTCGCATATAATTGCACAAGTCACTGACGCAATTTTGTCCCTACCCCGTCGGAGTTATATATGAACTTAAAACGCCGGATCATGGAGCAATTTGGAGAAAATGAGCACACAAAAATGCAGAAACTGCTCACGGGCTTGGACTTGGGCGATCGCCGCCCATCACAGCTACTTAATGAGCTCCGCAACTTAGCCAACGGTCGGATGAATGACGATCTCCTGAAGTCCCTATGGATGCAGCGCTTGCCGCAAAACGTACGCGCCATTTTGCAGACATCGAATGAAAACTTGCAAGGTGTGGCAAAACTGCGCGTTGAAACGTTTTTGACCGGATGGGGCGGGGTTCTTTCCTAATCTCGTCCTACGGCCTCATAAAAACAAAAATTAAGTGCACTTCTAATTCTCTAATTGAATGGTAAAACGAAAGGGGGTGTTATTTAAATCGGACTGATCAATGTACTGGGTTATGGACTACTGATTTCGGAATTGGGATGCACTAGGTGTTATTTGAGCACACAAAAATGCAGAAACTGCTCACGGGCTTGGACTTGGACGATCACCGCCCATCACATCTACTTAATGAGCTCCGGCTGTCCGTCTGTCTGTGTGAACGCACATATCTCAGCTATTATAAAAGCTAGAGTTACCAAATTTGGCAAGAAGACTCCTGTGTACTATAAGCTGATCAAGTTTATTTCAAATGTTAGGTGCCACGCCCACCGCCCTCGCAAATCAATAATTTAATTTTTGAACTTAATTTGTAAGCGCTGTATAAAAGATACAACTTTCTGACTTAAACATATACTAAGCTCATTAAAATATCTACGTATTCTCGAAATTGCAATCCGATCGGACAATAAACACAGAAGTTATTTAAGAAAGTATGTGCATAAAACCAAGTGCTTGTATCAGCTAACAAGGGAGGCGGGCGAGCGTTTAGCAATCATTAATGCGCATAGATTTAGATAGCAAAACCTTTATTAATGATTTCTTAAACATATAATAATCTTATATTTTGTTATAATGTTCAGCGTCGTTCGGCGTCGTAACTCGAGATGATTTCGATTCTTATTAAGCTCGAAGCAGCTATCTATTTTCTATCACTCTATCGATAGATAATCGAAGCAGCGCGCTGTTAGGTGTTGCCACAACTACCCCCTCTCCAGTGACTTCGGAACGAATTAAATTCTTCTGGCGTATGTACGTAATGATTTATGATGAGCTGCATTGTCATCGTCGTCTTTTTAGATAAACGCAGGTTTCAAGCGGTCCGTAGATACAGAGACCTCTTTATTATTCATTTTGATGATGAAAACGCGATCGTTTGTTCGTTTAATCACTTCATATGGCCCAGTATAAGGTGGCTCCATTGGCTGTCGGACAGAATCTGTTCTCAGCATCAGCGTACAGTCATTCATGTGTTTTAAAACAAACATACTTTTGGGGCTGCTTATGTGATGAGCTGCAGCAACTGGTCGAACGAAACGCATGTGTTCTCTATGTTTCTCGATAAAATCCTTTGGATGAAAAGGCTTATTTAAATCGTCGTAAAATTCATTCGGCAGCCTTATGTGAGTGCCGTAAACGACTTCAGCCGTTGAGGTACCCAAATCTTCCTTGAAACAAGTTCGGAGCCCAAGCAACACTGTCGGTAGTAGGTCAATCAAAGGCGATTCAGGTGAACACACCGGCTTTGAAAGAACGATGCCATCTTTCGATCATTCCATTTGATTAAGGGTGATATGCTGTGGTGTGAATCCGTTTACTACCAGTCATGTCACAAAACGCTGCAAAGAGTGCAGATTCAAATTGTGCATCTTGATCTGTCGTTATTGTCATGGGGCAGCCGAATCGTGTAATCCATGTAGACCAGAAGTTTGAGGCCACCGTGTCCGCCGTCATGTCTTTTAAAGGAATCGCTTCTGGCCACCTCGAAAATCGATCGATCATTGTCAAACAATAGCGATAACCTTTAACTTTAGGCATGATGACAATATCCAGATGCACATGATCGAATCGGTTATCAGGCATCTCGATTTTATCCGGAACCATTGTGTTATGCCAATAGATCTTTGCCCGTTGACAAGGTAAACAATTACGCGCCCAGGATGTTACATCCTTCTTCAATCCTGGCCAAACATAGTTGCGGCGTATTTGTTGAATGGTGGATCTACTGCTAGGGTGCGAAACTCCATGAATAGCCGCAAAAACACTATAACGTAGTGCCAGTGGAATATAAGGCCTGGGCGATCCGAGTGATACATCACAGTAAACTGAAACATTGTTTTCAAATTTAACTAGATGTAATTTGAGGCTTGTTGTACCTTGCAAAAGCTGCGGTAAGTCGGTGTCGGTATTCTGCGCTTCTTCAATGCTACCTGGCGAAAAGGATGTAGGCATGGAAATAACGTTAAGGCGGGATAATGCATCGGCAACTGTATTATCAGATGCTTTCTCCGGTTTTTGTGAAAAGGCGTATACCAGAGTTTTATGATCGGTTTTAATAACAAAAGTTCGAGCCTCTAGTATATGTTTAAAAAATCGAATGGCATCATAAATTGCTAACAATTCTTTGTCGTAAGTGCTGTAATTCTTTTCGGTTTGAGAGAGTTTTCGAGAAAAGAATCCCAATGCTTGCTCAAATACTTCAAACCAGCATCTAGCCGCTTGCTTGAGTCCGTAAATTGCCTTATTCAATTTACACACATTGTTACTATTGCACGATATACCTTGAGGAATTCTCATATATATTTCCTCTTTTAACGTGCCATTTAAGAAAGCTGTTTTTACATCCATTTGATGGACTTTCAAGTTATACTGTATTGCCAGTGATAACATGAATCGAAAACTTGAGATTCTAGCTACAGGAGCAAATGTCTCTTCATAGTCGACTTGGTACTTTTGAGTGAATCCTCGGGAATTCTGTTTGTATCGTATTATTTCCCTACTATCATTCGGAAAATTTTTATCTTCACATTCCTTACTGTCCTTCAGGAACACTGTTTTAAATTTAACAGCTCTAGAATTAACCATATTGGTTTCATCGACAACAACATCCCTCGCGACAATAAATTTTTTCATTTACAGCATCCCACAACTTAAAACCATTGGGTTCGTACCCCACAAAAATACTTTTAAGTGATTTATCATTAAATTTTCCTTGTTTGTTTTTATTATGCACATAAACAGTTGCGCCAAACACTCTCAAATGTTTTAAATAGGGCTTCTTATTGTGCCACATCTCATATGGGGTCTTTGAACTATCTACAAGTGCTCTGCTAGGAATTCTGTTGATTAAATAAGTTGCAGTTAAAACTGCTTCACCCCAAGAGCTTTTGTCTAGTTTTGCACCACTAACCATGGCTCGAGCTTTTTCTGTAATAGTTCTTATCATTCTCTCAGAAACACCGTTTAACTGAGGTGTATGTGGCACTGTTAAGTGATAAGAAATTCCTTTCTTAACACAATACTGCCTCATCACATTTGAAAGGTATTCTCATTGTCAATGTATAAATTAACAACCTTTAATTTAAAATAAGCTTCATTCTTGGCTACAAAGTCTTGAAACATGCTAAACACATCAGATTTGTATTTAATTAAATAAGTTACACAATAATGTGTAAACTGATCAACAAAGATCACAAAATAATTTTTATCATTTAAGGTAACTGGAGTAATTGGCCCACAAACATCTGAGTGTACTACAAAAAGTGGCCTTTTAATATGGGTCTTATCTTTCACATGACAACTCTAAGTTGTTTAGAAGACATTGATCGCTAAACATATTCTTTCGTTTTATTTCTAATAATTTGCCATTGCTTATATGGCCAAACCTCTCATGCCATAAACGAAAAATATTTTTATGCTCAGCATTTATAGAATAGGCTTTAAAATGTATCATAGATACATTGTTTAACATACCTGAATTTTTTACAACTATCACCCTATTTTTCAAAATGGTTACACCGCTTTTGTCAAATTCAATCGATATTCCTGCCTCTTGGAGACGCTTTACGGACATCAAATTACCAGCAGCTTCCTTAGAAAATAGTACATCCTCCAGTGTAATCTCATGGTCATTTCGTAGCCGGACAATATCACGCTTAGTGGCATAAATAAATTCGCCTTGCTTGGCCACTGCAATCTTAAGGCATCAACTCCACACTGTCGGTATATATCGACTCATCATTTATAAGATGATCGCTAGCACCAGAATCAAGGATAAACCCGCAGTTATTCATCACTGAGGTGTTATTCACTTCTTTTACCATAAACGCAATGCCGTGTGATGTTGCAGTTTGAGCTTGTTTTTCATTTTCTTTATTTTTATCATTTATTATTCTTTTATAATAAAAGCAGTCTTTTTTAATGTGGCCTTCTCTGCCACAATGGTGACATTTGACTCTATTCTTGGAATTCCACTTGAATGTTTTCTTTTGTTCAGTTCCCCGATTTTTAGACAAATTACTTTTATAAGTGTTATTTTTGCTGCGCACGATCGTGTTCATAACTTTCTTGCTTGTATCGTTGTGGTCATTTTTAGGCCATGGATTTTAAAAAAATCATGGTCTATTGTGTTTGTCGGAACGGAAATGTGCGTAACAGGCAGAAGGAGGCATCTCCGACCCCATAAACTATATATATTCTGAATCAGTATCAGTAGCCGAGTCGATTGAGCCATGTCTGTCTGTCCGTCTGTCCGTCTGACCGTCTGTCCGTCTGTCTGTCTGTATGAACACCTGGATCTCAGAAACTATAAGAGCTAGAGTTAACAAATTTTGCGACAACATACATATATATTGCAGGGTCTCAAAGTTTTTGTAAAATTTGGACACGCCCCTTCCCGCCTCTGTAAATCAGTAATAACTATTTAACAACTACAATATTAGCTCAACAACCAAATTTGTATATCTTACATGACAAATACCTTGCCACGGGCGTTATGTGAAAATTTCATTTAAATCGGACTATTAATAAGTGAGATATGATACGAATTAAACTCACTTTGAACATATATACTTAAGCAGACCTAATTTACACAAGCATACCGAGGTTCGAATCTAGCGTCAGACACACAGCATTTTAAACTTTTTATTTGCATTGTATGGTAACAGAATTGGTTCACAATGCAGCTTTGCCGATGGGTCAAGGAGTGAGGCAATGGCCGAGTGGTTAGAGTGGCGGACGGCAAATTAAATTGACTGTGAGAGAGTGCGCGTGTGTTCAACTCCCGGTTGAGGAGGGTGCGAATGAATTATCATTTATTTAGTTATTTATTATTTTATTTTGTTTATTTGTTTCTAATGTTTATTTTATTCTAATAAACTAAAAGAAAAGTTGCAGTCAAGCGGGTTGTAATATAGCAGCTACAAACAAATTAAATTATTTAATTAAATTTCAATTTCAAAATATAGTTTTTCCTCATATTGTTTTCATACTATATTATGCAATAAAATTATAATAGTTACAAATAATATTAATTATTTATAAATAAAGTTTACTATTATTATTATATTTAGCACGCATCACTCTTTCCGTATTTGGCCTGTTATGACTTTGCAATTCAATATGATTCTTATTGGATATTGTTATTTTGTTTAGCTCTCAATATTTTGCAATTAGAATGCTCAAACATAACAGCGATCATAAGCCTGTGGCGACGCAGCCTCATCGATATGAGCCCGATCTGGCAGCCCGGCACCATCGTAAGCAGACGATAGTTCCACCTTTTCACTACAAGCCCTTTAAAAGTTGTGAATGTGCGAGTGGGACGCCCATACATACATGTCTGCATATCCACATGTATGTATTGGCATCCCACTTCAGCACACATTATTGCACGCATGTATGTACATACATATGTACAATACAATTAGATTTGGAGTTGCTGTTCTAATTACATATATTGCGTACCAAAAATTTAAAAAAACCGGCTACCACCCCGCCCCTTTTCAATGTTTTGAGCTTTTAAAATATTTTAATGAAAAATAATGAAAAACAAAAACTTTCACATGCCGATCGCGGTAGCAATCGAACCCCGAAACACGGTCAACACAACATTGTTGGCCTTACAGTCCGAGACATAATCCACTCAGCCACTGAATAACCCTGGCTAGTGCCAAAAAATCAACAAGAAGCACATGAAATAAATTTTGGTACACGCTAGAAATGCATACTTATACCTATTGCCCTCTCGCTCAGTCTAATGGTTGCGACACTTCGCTTCTGCTTTGTCTATGCGTTCTTCTTTTTCTGTTCGTTAATTCAAATTGCGCGTGGCGTCGTAAACGGTATAAAATTGATCTCCGCCAAATTTTTAATATTAATCCAAATAAAGCGGAATTTTCATTGCGAGTTTTTATAAATATCCGAAAATAAATAAGTTATCTATGTGTAAGAATGTCTATTGATTCCCTAGACAGTCTCCAGGTATTTCGTGTCAAAAATTGAGCTGAAGGTTTATTGTGTGCTGTCGCTCTGTTCGACATAATATTAAAAACAAAATTTTGAACAGCTCAATTCCTGGCACTTACTAACACTTGCATGCAAAGTATTCTTGTATATATGTACGTGTATGTATGTACATTATTAACGGCCTTTAATACATAAATCGCCTAACAAGCCGCCAAAATATGCTGCGAACAGCAGACAACTGTACAAATTTACACACATGAACATAGAATAACACAAACATACATACATACATATATTCCCTTTTTCGTTTTTATATACATATATACTAACAAGTAATATTCAACTGCATGATTTTTGATATAAAACACAAGTAAAACAAAAAAACGGCAATATTTATTTACATTTTTTTGTTATTTAAACATAAAATTAGTGGTCAGAGTGTTTAAATTGTGTGTGTTTTGGTGTAACGCAAATTGTCGCGGTCTTTACATATTTACATATAATCGCGAATTTCGAACATAAAGTTATACGCACATACATATTTGCACATACACACCTACATACTTATTCTCTTTGATTGCTTGCGCTCTCAATTTTCTTTGTTCGTTTTCGATCTCGCTTGCATTCGGCGTCGCTTGCATTTGCCGCCGCTTGCATTTTGTTACCCCGCACCCCGCATATTTTACAGCTGTCTACAAACGTAGTGTCAGCGAACTTTGATTTTATACTCTTCTCGCTTGTTTCGTTTGTTTGATATACAAACCACTTAGAGTGCGTGTGTATATATTCGTTCGTTAGAATAGCTTACCCCGCACACCGCATTTTACATTGCTGCCTACAAACGTAGTTACAGTAAACGTTAGCTTGCCTTACTTTGGATCGCTTGGATCACTTTCGTTGTTTGCTCACACAACGCATAGGTTGCGTGTGTGTGTGTATTAGGCAAGCTAGATTTACATAGTCGGCGTCGTGGCGAGGGTAGCTCACAAAGTTGAGATTGTTTTCATTGTTGAGTAATTAATACATTCTTTTAAAGCAACATGTGTGATTCTGAAAAGACTGGTGAAAAGCCACAAGTCAGCAAAACAGCCGCAAAATTATCGCTGTGTTTGCAAAGATTTGATAGGGTTAGCGCTGACATCTCCCGTATGCAAACAGCAATTAAATCAAAGACCATTTCGTCTGATAAAACAGAGTTAGCGTGCCGTTTAGAACTTTTAGACGGTTACATTGAAAAGGCGATGAATATACAGGCTGAGTTAGATAATTTAAACCCTCAGAATGACTCTAGAGGGCCATTAGAAGATTTGTGTGTCATCACAAAGGCGTTATATATAAATGCATCAAAGGCAACGCTAGAGCCAATAATTGAGCACAATTACTCCATAGTTTCTAGCCAGCGATCCCAACTGCCGAAAATGCGTTTGCCCAGATTTAGCGGCAAACACTCGGAATACAAAAATTTTATTTTTATTTATTTATTTATTTAATGTCGACTAATGGCAGTCGACTGAGAAAGGATTTAACAATAAAAATTAAGAAATAAGAATCTTATATTATATTAATAATAATTTTTAAATGATGATAATAATAATTTATTTTATTTAAATTTAAAAATTAAAATTTAAAATTTAAACTGGGATAATAAAAGGAAACCGATCCAACATTTGTTGCAAAGGGATTGGGGAAAACCCAGTAAAACCCAATTAGATCGGTGGATTAGTGTTAATTGTTGTTAAGTGTTAAGTAGTTAAGAATGGATAGTTTGACCGAATTAAGGGAGGACTCTGAATTGAAAGCTCTAAAACGTCTATTGTAATCAGCACAGAGAACTCGAAAGGGATCATGCAAGCTATAATTGTTATGACAAAAGGCCAAAGAAAGTGGCAAAAAATGACGAGTTACTCTAGAAGGAATACAGAAATTGATTTGGTTAAGCTGAATAGGGGAATCAATGTCGTACTTGATTAGTTTAAAAAGCAACGTGACACCTGGTACCCAGTTGAAACTACGCAAAGCGAATAGTAAAAATTGCTTTTGAACAGACTCAATTCTATCTTGGTGAATCTGATATTGCGGCGACCACACGCAAGAACCATATTCAAGAATTGGACGAACAAGAGAGGTGTAAAGTAATTTTGTCGTATAAGGATCACTAAATTCTTTGGCCCATCTTTTTATGAAACCAAGTACTCGAAATGCCTTATTGAAATTTAAATTTAAATTTAACTTATGAATCAAGAGATTATGATTTACGGAATCAAATGCTTTACTGAAGTCAGTATAGACGACATCGGTTTGCATTTTCTTCCAAAATCCTAAAGTAATGCGGGAAGAAAATTCTAGAAGATTAGAAGCAGTAGATCTTGCTTTTACAAACCCATGTTGATGGGGCGAAATTATTGATTTACTCATAAAGGTTAACTGAGCCGTAAGATTCTTTTCAAAAATCTTAATAGTCCGATTTAAATGAAATTTTCACATAACGCCCGTGGTAAGGTATTTGTCATGTAAGATATACAACTTTGGTTGTTGAGCTAATATTGTAGTTGTTAAATAGTTATTACTGATTTACAGAGGCTGAAAGGGGCGTGTCCAAATTTTACAAAAACTTTGAGACACTGCAATATATATGTATGTTGTCGCAAAATTTGATGGCTCTAGCTCTTATAGTTTCTGAGATCCAGGTGTTCATACAGACAGACGGACAGACAGACATGGCTCAATCGACTCGGCTACTGATACTGATTCAGAATATATATAGTTTATGGGGTCGGAGATGCCTCCTTCTGCCTGTTACGCACATTTCCGTTCCGACAAACACAATAGACCATGAATTTTTTTAAAATCCATGGCCTAATTAGATAAAATTAAGATTAAAAATACAAACGCTACAGTTAGGTGCTGACTGTATAAGGCCATGGATTATCTTAGTATACCGTAAAAAAAAGTTTTTAAATAACAGAATAGAATCGCCGCTCGAAATCCTAAATTGATGTGAGAGGAAAATTCTAAAAGATTAGAAGCTGTAGATCTTGCCTTAATAAACCCATGTTGACAGAGTGAAATTATAGATTTACACATAAAAGATAACTGAGCCGTAAAAATTTTTTTCAAAAATTTTAGGAATAGCGGACAATTTGGAAATACACCTATAGTTCTTCACATCATGGTTAGAACCACTTTTGTGAAGAGGAATGGAAAAAGAGTTTTTCCAAATAGGTGGAAAATAACTGTTAGACAGTGACAAATCAAATAGCTTAAAAATTGGTTTTAGAAGTGAGTCAGCACAAAATCTTAGAACACATCCTGGAACTCCATCAGGGCCAGGAGAGAAAACAGGTTTAAAAGATTTCAGATCACTAAGTAAAGAAGTTTTGTTAATAGTAGGACAAAAAAGAGTGTTAAAATTATTAATAGGGTAAGGGTAAGGATGTATGGAATAACTATACGGGTTAGTTGAGTAGGTAGATTGAAAAAAGTCTGCAAACAAATCGGCTGCGGCCTGATCAGTGGTTGCTTCATTTTCTCCGAAAGATAAAGAGGATGGGAATTTACTGGATCTACGTTTCAGATTGACGAAGTTGTAAAACTGCTTAGGGTCCTGAGCGAACTGCAAACGACAACGACTCAAATACTCGTTGTAACAATTTGCATTTAGAGCAATAAAGTTTGCTCTAACACCAATATATCTTGAGAAGTCAAAAGGTTTACGAGTTAGTTTAAATTTTTTAAAATACCGAGATTTCAAATTTTTAACCTCATAAGTTCACAAGAGAACCAAGGTGGCCTGTTTGACTTTACTGGGAAAGCAAGAGGAACACATTGGTCGAAAAATGAGTTCATGGAGGAATAAAAAAATGAGATACAAGTATTTAGGTCAGAACGTGAATAAAAAATTGACCAATCATGTTCTGAAATTAAATGATTAAGTTTTCCAAAATCGGTCTTACGGAAACAACGTGATTTTACTTTACGAGGAACAGATGCAGTTTGCTTTGGAGTAGGCAGAGCTAGAACAAGGTC
The DNA here is from genome assembly GCA_018904165.1 of Zaprionus camerounensis. Taxonomy (NCBI): domain Eukaryota; kingdom Metazoa; phylum Arthropoda; class Insecta; order Diptera; family Drosophilidae; genus Zaprionus; species Zaprionus camerounensis. The sequence continues at coordinate 41,154 of JAEIFS010000464.1, forward strand.
AAACGTAGGATGGTAGGGATCTTCATTTCACTCTGCACCTCACGACACTCCTCACAGCAATAGTGCAGCCCAATGCGATTAGCTAAAGCATCAGCAGTTGTACCATTGACGTTGGCACATTTGGCATGTACGACGTTATCACACAGCCAACATAAAATGCTAGGTTGAGCGCATGTAATCTCGCTTTGACATGTTTTAATAGGACAGATAAGATTTCCTTCCATTATATTATGATACCACTGTAAAAGAGTAGCCAAATAAAACGTCAAAAGAAACTAAGAGCAAACTACGTAAGAAAAGAGAGCAAATGCTAAGTAGGCGAGAGCACTAGCTGTCGTTACAGTAACTGCAACAACAAATGCACAGCGCAAGCGAAAGTAGGAGAGAGAGAGCGAACTGAAAAGAGTAAGCGCGCTCGCGACAGAATCTAAAAATAGACTAAGCTACCAAGAAATACAACAACAAAACTAAAAAGAGTTGATGTAAACAAAGAAGCCAATAGCAAACCAATTACCAAATTACCAAACAAAAATGTTTGACTAATTTAATAGAAAAGCACTCGCGAGTGAACAGATTACTGTAGCAAAAGAATAGGAGAAAACACTATAAGAAGTATTAGTAAGCTTTTGTTACATGGAACACCGGTTATTCAAAGATATCTAATGAGATTCGGGGAGCAAAAGAAAACACGTCTGTTCACTTGAAGAGCTACTAGCTATGTCTAGTCTGCCTGTTTGAAAGTTTGGTCGACAATGACTATTCCTTGTCAAACGTCGAAAAGTTCAACCATTTAGTTTCGTGTTTGTCCGATGAAGCATTAGGGGTAGTTAAGCCATATCAATTAACGGATTGTAACTATCCAAAGGCCCTCGCTAGTCTCAAGGCAGTATATGACTACAAATGTCTTATATTCTTTGATACTGTTTCACAATTGTTTGACATACCTAGCATGACAAAACCATCTGCATCGAGTTTGAGATCGATCATAGATACGGTGTCTGCTATTTATGCTTCGTTGTCGTCATTAGGAAACGACAGAGACATTGCTAATGCAATGATAATTCACATGGTCATGGCAAAGGTAGACCATGGTACCAAATCTCGTTTTGAAGAGCAGCTTGACTATGATACGCTGCCATCCTGGGAAGATTGTGCTAGACAACTGAATAAAAGATATCAGTATTTGTCAACAGAGGAGTCAACTCGTGACAAAACAAAGTCGCGAATTGACGCCAAGAAGCCCCATCAGGGTAAGTCGTCCTTTGCTATTTCTGATGGAGGGCGTCCATCAACGTCTGTGTGTTTTTTGCAAGTCTGAAACGCACAATATCTCTTCGTGTCCATCGTTTTTTGCAATTTCAGTTATGCAGCGTTTTGAATATGTCAAAGCACAAAAGTTGTGCCTAAGTTGTTTGGTTGTTGGGCATATAGTCTCTAAGTGTAAGGCGCCAAAGTGTAGAGTTTGTTCAAGGCCTCACCATTCCTTGCTTCACAGGTATACTACTCCTGATCAAGGTGAGGTATCTACACATCAAGCAACTGTGGCAGACGTGCATTTGGGCCATGTGTCAAATAATGCACAAATTGTTCTCGCCACTGCTGTCGTTAATGTTAAAGACAGATTTGGTCAGTTGCATTCTGCACGAGCCTTGCTTGACAGTGGTTCCCAAATCAATTTGATATCAGAGAATATGGCCCAGATGTTACGGCTCAAGCGGAAGCGAACATCTTTAGCTATTTCGATGGTTGGAGGTGCAACAATAGATAGCAAAAACAAGATATGTGCTTCTATTCAGTCGCGCATAAATTCCCATAATTTTTCGGCTGGACTGTTGGGTGTTGAAATCCATTTCAACAACACAGCCAGGACAGTCCATGAGTATTTCAAATTGGAAAATACCCAAAAACATAAAGTTGGCAGATCCAGATTTTTATAGGCCAGCTAAGGTGGACATTCTTTTGGGAGCAGAATTATTTTATGAATTGTTTGTTGTGCGTTGGGCAAATAAAACTGGGTTCTGAACTTCCAACAATGCAAAAAACGCTGCTAGGATGGATAGTAGCAGGCAAATATACTGGACAAGTGCCAAGGCATCAGTTCAGTGGGTGTTTAGTAGCCCAAACTAATTGTTCTCTCGACTCGTTAGTTAACCGTTTCTGGGAATTGGATCAAGGTCCGTTCGAGTCGAAGGCTGGTCGCCAAACAGCTGAACAGCAAGCTTGTGAACTGTTCTTCAAGAAAACTGTAAAGTTATCTTCTGGTCGTTTCCAAGTGGATCTCCCCTTCAAGACCGATCCTAAAGTTCTTGGCTTGTCCTTTCAAACTGCTGAAAGGCGTTTTTTGCAACTTGAGCGTAAATTATCGAAGGATGCAGTTCTTAAAAGCATGTACCATGACTTCATGAAAGAATATTTGGATTTGGGACATATGTCCATTCTGAAGTCAACTCCTTTAGGACAGCATTATTATATTCCTCATCAATGCGTTCTTAGGCCTGAAAGTTCCTCTACCAAGCTTCGTGTAGTTTTCGACGCTTCTAGTAAGACGTCAACAGCTGTTTCTCTAAACGAAATACTGATGGTGGGGCCGACAATTCAGAGGGAGCTATATTCAACCCTGATCAACTTCCGGTTGAATAAGTATGCCGTAACTGCTGACATTTCAAAAATGTACAGGCAGATTAATATTTCTGAAAAAGACAGAAATTTCCAACTAATTTTGTGGAGAGAAAATACTTCACAAAATATTCACGCATACCGACTTAATACAGTCACATATGGTACAGCTTCTGCACCCTTTCTGGCGATACGCTGCTTGTTTGAGCTGGCCAACATGCACGCCCAATCACATCCGATTGGATCAGATGTGATTAAAACGTGTTTCTATGTCGATGATATGTTGGCAGGTGCAGATAGTGTTAAAGAACTTAACGCTATTTGCAATCAAGTTCAGACAATATTAGAATCAGGAGGTTTTCCACTTGCCAAGTGAGCAACCAACTGCAGTAATCTTTCATTTAAAACAAAAAAGCTGGTGACGAAGTGACTCTGAAGATTGATGAGCAGAGTTCCGTCAAAACTCTTGGGATGCGCTGGGCACCTCAAGAGGATATATTTAAATATTATCTCGACGTGGACAGCTTTGTTTCGGATAGGCCAACGAAACGCAACATATTGTCTGCAGCGTCTCGTTTATTTGACCCTCTTGGGCTGCTATGTCCAATTGTTACCAAGGCCAAAATGTTGTTGCAGGAATTGTGGAGACTTAAAATAGACTGGGATGAAGCCATTCCAATGAGCCTTCACACGACATGGACTAGGTTTACCATGACGTTGCGCGATTTACACAAAATTCGCATTCCTCGATACGTATGTCTTAATACGTATCAAAAGGTTCAAATGCATGGCTTTGCTGATGCATCCAGTCATGCGTACGGTTGTTGCATCTACGTGCGAACGTGCAGCAACCGAGACGTTGGCACTACGTTGCTCACTGCAAAGTCCAGGGTGGCTCCACTAAACGTGAAGACAATACCCCGACTAGAGCTGTGCGCAGCACTCTTGTTGGTTAAGCTGTGGCAGCAAATTGCGACAACTCTAACCAAATTTAGTATTGAAAGTTTGAATTTTTGGTCAGATTCACAGGTTGTATTATACTGGCTTAAACGCGACTTTTGCACATTGGGCACATTTGTGGCAAATAGAGTTGCAGAAATTCAGGAGTTGTCGAATGGTATTGTGTGGCGTCATGTTCCAACAGATGCTAATCCGGCGGATTTAGTATCGAGAGGAACCGATATAGATGAGATTGTTAGCTCGTTATGGTTTGATGGGCCAGATTTCTTGAAGTTGAAGAAAGACCAATGGCCTCAGCTTCACCAAGATACCCACAAAGCAATGGTTTAGCGAAAAAGGGCGTAGCTATTGTCAAAAATATATTAAAACGGTGCTATGAAGCGAATGATGTTGAAAGTTTTCAATACAGAATATTAGAATATAACACCAGACCACTGCGTAGCATGAAACTTACACCGGCAGAATTGTTTTTCGGTAGACTTGTAAAGACTAAACTCCCCATATCAGAGTCACTGTTAAAAATACAAACGCTACAGTCAGGTGCTGACTGTATAAGGCCATGGATTATCATAGTATACCGTAAAAAAGTTTGTAAATAACCGAATAGAATCGCAGCTCGAATTTCCCACCGATTATCAAAAATAATCAGTACCTAGGGAACACCAAGGGGAAGTTACAGCACATGTAATGGATTTAGTTGTTCTTAAAAAGTTAAATTTTGGTGACCTACGAGTCGCTTGACATGTTCTGCGCAACTTAAATGTTCCCCAAATTTCTGCAATCTGCAGACATAGATAACTTAATTATATTCGGATATTTATTAAAATTCGCAATGAAAATTTCGCTTTATTTGGATTAATATTAAAAATTTGGCGGAGATCAATTTTATACAGTGTTCGATGATACGCGCAATTTGAATTAACGAACAGAAGAAGAAGAACGCATAGAAGTTAACAACTAAAATGTCACAATTTAGAATAATGAACTCCAGTACGCAAGTTCCAATCTACAAGCTCAGCGTCTGCATAATTTCCTGCACGCGCCGAACTACCAAGCTGAATTCTAAGAATCTGTTTGGCAACCGCTTCCGTTCCCACCAATGCAAGTGATTCCAAGAAGACTGCAACAATTCGACCAACAAGACATCAGCCGATGTCGTGGCCTATTGGAAGCAACGAAGTCGACGTCGATCCTCTGCTACCAAGGGCAGCGCAGCTCGCAGCCAAGACTCACAGCTTGTTAGGGAAAGCTTAGGGTAATCAGTTGTAAATTGGATTTAGACAAATAAAGTCATTGTTCTTAATTGAACTCTAAAATCTTTTTATTTTTTACTTTGCGACTTGCAAGTAATTAACTGGCGCCCGAGCAGGGACCGGTACGCGTACGATACAGCAAAACGTCTAGTAAGTTCGCGGCTGGCAATAACATTTGCCGCAACCGGTCTAAAACGCGAGTGTAAGTGAACGTGCAACTCCGAAAAAAATTAAAACATTTTTCGTTCGTTCAAATCGACTCCGGCAAATCGAACTTAACTTGTTCATTTGCCCATCGGTGGACTCCAAGGACTGAAGGCAGGGCCACAGACCACCCCTCAACCCTGTACGCATCGCAGGATCCCTAGTAGTCGTGGGACAAACAGGATGAAATCCGGATCGTCGGAGGGAGGAGCCACATCATATAAGTTACCCATAGTACTGTAAGATTACACCAATTCATTATTAAAAAAAACTAAACTAAAAACACAAGTAGACTCTTAAGAAAACACGGATATTTACATAAAAAACCGTAAAACGATAAATCAAACAAAAAGATCACAAAAGTGATATAACCGATTCCAACTTTACGATTCCCAAGGGACCCTCTAAAGTAAAAGGAAAAAACCAGCCTCTGGTTATAAAACAAATAAGCAACAAACACGAACACACACACACACACACACATACACACACATACACACAAAAACAAATTATCTCTAAGAAAACACAATATCTTACTAACTCAATTCAAACATAATAAGCTCCATAATTTGCTCCCTTGACTTATATAAAACTCGACACATTCTTAATCCAGATTCACTTAGCGTTTTATGGCTAACGTGAATAATCTGATCAGGCCCTCAATACTAAGTGCAGAAGCTTGTAGACAAAGAATTAGACGTCAGGAAGAACAAGAACTTAATAGGAATATGGTTGAAAACATAGACAGAGCTGCATTAGCAGCAACAGTGAGTGAAATCCTAGCACAACAATTGCCAGGTTTGTTGAGACGTCACAATTCTTCAGAAGAATTTGCGAACGTAACAGACCAGGTAATTGCCCCAGAGCATGCAGGGAACTTAGGAGACTTAGACAGAGTGCCGGATATAGTAAAAACTATCCGAGACTTTTCAGGTGACCCTTCAGAGTTCAGCTCATGGAAGAAGGGAGTAGATCGTATCTTAGAAGCGTACAGTGCTTACCAGGGTACCCCAAAATACTATGGTATCTTACATACCATACGTAATAAGATTGTAGGACACGCTGACATGGCACTAGAATCCTACAATACCCCATTGAACTGGTTAGCGATATCAAAGTGTCTGACTCTTCACTACGCGGACAAACGTGACATTAACACACTAGAATACCAAATGACGATGCTTATACAGGGTGTTAACCAATCAGTGGAAGAATTCCACCAAACGGTTTATAAACACCTATCACTAATCCTAAACAAGATCGGTTGTATGGGGTTAGGAAGAGAAGCAGAATTGTTAATGACGAAGATGTACAGAGATAAGGCTCTAGACACCTTCGTACGAGGATTACAAGGCGACTTGCCTCGCCTACTGGGAATCAAAGAACCAGTAGACTTACCCTCAGCATTACACCTTTGCCTCAAGTTAGAAAACCAGAACTTCAGGGCAAGACATGCTACAAACATGGGACAGACAAGACAGTTTAGGAATCAGACTGCTAAACCTTCACCTGCTCCTCGCAGCACTTCCTTCATAAATAGACAACCACCAATTCCATCTCCAAGAACTCAATATTACCAAATCGGACAACAACCACCGACTGCTTTACCACGACAAAATTCAAATAACTTCGGTTACCAGCTTGCACAGTCAGCAGCTGCACCTCGACCTTTCCAGAACAGGCAATTTCTGCCACAACTGTCAGCGCCACCTAGGCCACAGGCCCCAAAACCACTGCCTCGTCCAGAGCCTATGGATGTGGATCCCAGTGTTCAGACCAGAATGGTAAACTACATGAACAGACCTCGCTTCGAACCAGGCAAAAGACCACCTGGTCCAATACCAGATGGGATGAAGCGACAAAGAAACTTTAATATACAGACCACAACGGAAGAAAACGAAACGCGACCCACTGAGACTCCAGTGACAATGACGGACTATGAACAAGCTATGGCAGAGTACGAGGACTACAACAACCTTGACGACAATTTGGACGACTACGTAGACCAGATAGACGAAGCCGACGCTGACAATAACACGTACGATTACTACGATGGCGCAGCATTGAATTTTTTAGAATAAAGAATTCCTCTCTTCCATATTTCGTATGCAAGATGAGGAATGGAAAATTTCTTAAAATACTTATAGACACCGGTTCAAACAGAAACTACATCCAGCCTAAATTCGTCAATAACCCTATTCAAAATAAAGCACCTTTCAATGCTGTCTCAGTAGGCGGCAGCACAGTAGTTACGCACCATAAGGTAGCGAACCTTTTTAACATTCCAGACGTCAAAGTAAAGTTTTTCCTGTTGCCCACATTGAAATCTTTCGATGCTATTTTGGGCAACGATAGTTTAAAAGAATTAGGGGCAGAGATAAAAATAAGTAAAAATATAATGACACTAAAAAACGGTATTTCAATCCCCATCAAAGAAAAAACATTCGAATCAGTCAACACAATTATTCCGAGAACATCCCACTTGTCCGACACACAAAAAGCTAAGCTAAGCGAATTACTCAAGTCATTTCCAGACTTGTTCGCAGACCCAAACCAGAAACTGACCTACACAACAAATGTGAAGGCAACGATCCGAACCTCGTCCGATACTCCGGTTTACTCAAAATTCTATCAGTATCCAATGACACTGAAAGATGAGGTAAACAAACAGATAAAAGAACTTTTAGAAGATGGTATAATTCGACCTTCTAGGTCCCCGTACAATTCACCAGTGTGGATTGTACCTAAAAAGGCAGACGCTTCAGGCGAAAAAAAATATCGAATGGTTATTGACTATCGTAAACTTAATAAAATAACCATTGCAGATAAATACCCTATTCCCGAGATAAATGAGGTACTTACCCAATTAGGGGACAATAAAGTATTCTCTGTTTTAGATCTGAAAAGTGGCTTCCATCAGATATCTTTGAAAAATAGTGACATAGAAAAGACCGCCTTCTCCGTAAACAACGGAAAATATGAGTTTACACGACTCCCATTCGGTCTTAAGAATGCGCCCTCAATCTTCCAACGTGCATTAGATGACATACTTCGAGAACATATTGGAAAAATATGTTTCATTTATATAGACGATATCATCATATTTAGCAAAGATGATGATACGCATATTAAGAACTTGGCTAAAATTTTTCAAACTTTACAGAACGCTAACATGAAATGTCAGCTGGACAAATGTGAGTTCATGAAAAACAAAGTCGAATTCCTTGGATTTGTTGTCTCCGATAGGGGAATAGAAACAAACCCGAGTAAGGTGGCAGCGATAGCAAATTATCCCTGCCCTAAAACTTTGAGAGATCTAAGATCTTTCCTAGGGCTTTCCGGCTACTATAGAAGGTTTATACAAAATTATGCCAAATTGGCAAAGCCCCTAACTTCACTTTTAAGAGGGGAAGATGGACACGTGTCCAAAAGAATGTCATCAAAAAAATTAATTTCATTAGACAATGAAGCTCTAGAGTCTTTTAAGAAACTTAAAAGTAACTTAGTTTCAAAAGAAATAATTCTCCGTTACCCAGATTTCAAGAAGGAGTTCCATTTAACTACTGATGCTTCAAATTTCGCGATCGGAGCAGTTCTATCGCAAGACAACCACCCTATATCATTTCTCTCTAGAACACTTTCCAAAGCCGAAGAGAATTATGCGGCTAACGAGAAAGAGATGCTAGCCATAATTTGGGCACTCAAGGCCCTCAAAAATTACCTGTACGGTAAAGCAAAGGTTAAGATCTTTACAGATCATCAACCTTTAACACATTCTCTGAGTAGCTGGAATGGAAATGCCAGAATCAAGAGATGGAAGGCATATCTAGAGGAGTATGATTATGAAATATTCTATAAACCGGGAAAGGAAAATGTTGTTGCAGACGCGCTCTCAAGAATACCTTTAGAGCAAATTAACTCCGTTGCATCTACACAACATAGCGCCGAAAGTTCTAGCCATGACTTAATCGTCAGCGTCGAAGCCCCAATAAATGTTTTCAAAAATCAAATATTCTTTTACAAATCAGATAAATATGACTACAGGTTCACCATCCCATTTCCTACCTTCCATAGACATGAAATATACCGACTCGACTACACTACGGACGATATAATAACAGACTTAAAAAAATATCTCAACCCTTCCGTGATTAACGGTATTCACACGACTGAAAATATTATGGGAAAAATACAGACAATTTACCGAAGTCACTTCAAAGGAATCAAAACTCGATTCACCCAGTCCAGGGTAGAAGACTTGACAGACGAAACTGAACAGGATGAAAGAATTCTTGAAATCCATAGGAGAGCACATCGAAACGCTCTAGAAAATCAAAAGCAACTATCAGAAACCCATTATTTCCCAAAAATGAAGCAAAAAATTATACATTTAGTCAAGCAATGTAAAGTTTGCAAAGAGGCTAAATATGACAGACACCCCCTAATCCGGAACTTCAAGAAACTCCTACTCCAGAATACCCCGGTCACATACTGCACATTGACATCTACTCTACCGAACGACACTTAGTACTCACTGCAATAGACAAGTTTTCCAAATTAGCGCAAGCACGAATTATAAACTCAAAAGCGATAGAGGATATCAGAACCCCTTTGCGCGATATTATATTCTATTTCGGAGTCCCTAAACATATCGTTATGGACAACGAAAAAGCTTTCAATTCCCAATCAATTAAGTTCATGCTGGAACAGCTACAGATAGAAGTTTATACTGCCCCACCATACAAAAGTACCGTTAACGGCCAGATAGAACGGTTCCACTCAACACTTTCAGAAATAATGAGATGCCTCAAGAAAGAGGGGACAGAGAGGAATTTCAAGGAACTTTTAGAAAGGGCAGTTTACGAGTACAATTACAGTTTCCATTCCGTTACAAAGAAACGACCACTAGAAGTATTCTTCGGCAGGAGAGTGACAACAGACCCGGACCAATACGAAACGGCCAGACAAGATAACATTGAAAGACTTAAAAATAAACAGAAAACGGACCGGACAAACCATAATAAGAAGAAAAAGGAAATACGTAATTATCAGCCTGGAGAAGAAATATTCGTAAGAATAAACACTAGATTAGGTTCCAAGCTTTCCCCAAGATATAGGAAAGAAACAGTTAAAGAAAACAAGCACACAACAATAATAACAGTATCGGGAAAAACAGTACATAAAAGCCATATCAAAATCTAAAATTTTTCAGGATATTACTATGGATTACGAACGATGTTGGTGGAACGATGAACCTTACGAACTATACGAACGCACAGATACTGACAATAACCAAAGGGATCGGAAAATTACAAACCTCAACGACCAAACTAATACACCTCATTAACCTCGACCAAATCCAAACCGCTTTAGACATTTTACATGAACATACGGAAAAAAAGCCTTAAACGCAGTCCATTATACGCTACCCTTCACCATGAGATAAACACAACTATTCACACTTTCCAAACAATTACAGCCTTTCCCAAAACTCGGAAAACTAGGTCTTTAAATTGGCTAGGGTCAGGTTGGAAGTACATAGCAGGTAGTCCAGATCATGATGACCTGGTTATGATAGAGCAGAACTTGGATAAACTTATTGACAACAATAACCAACAGGTCATTATTAACAAACAGTTAGAAGAAAGAATAAATAAACTCACTTCGGTATCCAACGCCCTTACAAATTCTATTCATAAAAGCAGTTCGGTTAATATTGAGATAGCTATCAGCTTGCACAATCAGATTAGACTTCTAAAAGAAGAAATTATTAACATAAGATATGCCATTCAGTGGGCACGACTAAACGTAGTTAACACACTCGTACTGAATGAAGATGAGTTAATTGAAATCGAGAAAATTTTTAGAAGAAATAACATGCCACCCCTGTCAATGGAAGAAATAATGGAGTTTTCCGATGTCTCAATTTTGCACAATAAAACAACACTTTTGTATATTGTAAAAATTCCAAATTTAGAAGAAATACAATACCAAGACATTATCATAAAGCCCATAGTAAAAAACAATTCAATTATACACTTAAACTTTCAAGAAATCTTTGTTTTCAAAAATCTCACCTATGGCATTCCCCAAACTTGTAAAACAATAGAACGTATTAAGATATGCGATAAGAAAAACATTGTTAATATAAGTAACTCAAATTGTATTCCGAAGTTAGTTCAGGGAAAGAAAGCGCTGTGTAGATTTAGCAATGCTGACCACGTATCCAAAACAGAAGAAATCGACGACGGAATCATCCTACTAAACGACTACGATGGAAACGTTACCTGGAACAACACAGAGCTTCACCTAAAGGGAACCTACCTTGTTCAGCTATCAAACGACTCGATGATTATCGACAACAAGCGGTTCAGCAACTTGGAACCTACAGTCTTGACCCCTGGAGCTCCTATTGTGCAGTTCACGGCTGAAGAAAAAGAAAGACTTAAGGTCCTATCACTTGAAGCACTGGAAGCATTGCACATAAATAACACTGGACAGCTGATGCACATAAGAACCCATTCAATGGTCAACAGCATAACTTTGCTGACGCTCTTTGGCATTGCTCTGATTCTCATACTGGGCTTGCACACCTATAGTCAAAGGCAGAAGAGCATAACATTGCAACTGGGACCCACGCCTGGAATGGAAACAAAAGTCACAGCGATCCTCGCACCATCAACCTGCGAGCAATCTTCGACCGAGGCACATTATCAGTTACCTCAGTTCAACAACATTCCCTACTTCTAGAGACCGCTTGAGGACAAGCATAAATTGGAGGGGGAAGAGTTAACAACTAAAATGTCACAATTTAGAATAATGAACTCCAGTACGCAAGTTCCAATCTACAAGCTCAGCGTCTGCATAATTTCCTGCACGCGCCGAACTACCAAGCTGAATTCTAAGAATCTGTTTGGCAACCGCTTCCGTTCCCACCAATGCAAGTGATTCCAAGAAGACTGCAACAATTCGACCAACAAGACATCAGCCGATGTCGTGGCCTATTGGAAGCAACGAAGTCGACGTCGATCCTCTGCTACCAAGGGCAGCGCAGCTCGCAGCCAAGACTCACAGCTTGTTAGGGAAAGCTTAGGGTAATCAGTTGTAAATTGGATTTAGACAAATAAAGTCATTGTTCTTAATTGAACTCTAAAATCTTTTTATTTTTTACTTTGCGACTTGCAAGTAATTAACTTAGACAAAGCAGAAGCGAAGTGTCGCAACCATTAGACTGAGCGAGAGGGCAATAGGTATAAGTATGCATTTCTAGCGCATACCAAAATTTATTTCATGTGCTTCTTGTTGATTTTTTGGCACTAGCCAGAGTTATTCGGTGGCTGAGTGGATTATGTCTCGGACTGTAAGGGCAACAATGTTGAGTTCGATTGCTACCGCGATCGGCATGTAAAAGTTTTTGTTTTTCATTATTTTTCATTAAAATATTTTAAAAGCTCAATAACATTGAAAAGGGGCGGTGGCGGTAGCCGGTTTTTTTAAGTTTTTGGTACGCAATATATGTATGTAATTAGAACTTAGTGTTCTTTCGTTGGTACACAACAGCAACTCCAAATCTAATTGTATTGTACATAGGTATGTACATACATGCGTGCAATAATGTGTGTTGAAGTAGGATGCCAATACATACATGTGGATATGCAGACATGTATGTATGGGCGTCCCACTCGCACATTCACAACTGCATTGAAGAACGCATTGTTTACTTTTGGCTCGCATCTTTTTGATGCGTGCTAAATATAATAAAAATAGTAAACTTTATTTATAAATAATTAATATTATTTGTAACTATTATAATTTTATTGCATAATATAGTATGAAAACAAAATGAGGAAAAACAATTTTTTATTGAAATTTAATTAAATAATTTAATTTGTTTGTAGCTGCTATTTTACAGCCCGCTTGACTATAACTTTTCTTTTAGTTTATTAGAATAAAATAAATAAATAAAACAAAATAAAAAATAAATAATTAAATAAATGAAAATTCCCAACCGCCTCACCGGCACCGGGAGTTGAACACACCACTACTAACCCACAGTCGTCAATTTAATTTGCCGTCCGCCACTCTAACCACTCGGCCATTGGCTCACTCCTGGGCCTATCGGCAAAGCTGCATTGTGAACCAATTCTGTTACCATACAATGCAAATAAAAAGTTTAAAATGCTGTGTGTCTGACGCTAGATTCAAACCTCGGTAAGATTGTGTAAATTAGGTCTGCTTAAGTATATATGTTCAAAGTGAGTTTAATTCGTATCATATCTCACTTATTTATAGTCCGATTCAAATGAAATTTTCACATAACGCCCGTGGCAAGGTATTTGTCATGTAAGATATACAACTTTGGTTGTTGAGCTAATATTGTAGTTGTTAAATAGTTATTACTGATTTACAGAGGCGGGAAGGGGCGTGTCCAAATTTTACAAAAACTTTGAGACACTGCAATATATATGTATGTTGTCGCAAAATTTGATGACTCTAGCTCTTATAGTTTCTGAGATCCAGGTGTTCATACAGACAGACAGACGGACAGACGGACAGACGGACAGACGGTCAGACGGACAGACGGACAGACAGACATGGCTCAATCGACTCGGCTACTGATACTGATTCAGAATATATATAGTTTATGGGGTCGGAGATGCCTCCTTCTGCCTGTTACGCACATTTCCGTTCCGACAAACACAATAGACCATGAATTTTTTTAAAATCCATGGCCTAATTAGATAAAATTAAGATTAAAAATACAAACGCTACAGTTAGGTGCTGACTGTATAAGGCCATGGATTATCTTAGTATACCGTAAAAAAAAGTTTTTAAATAACAGAATAGAATCGCCGCTCGAAATCCTAAATTGATGTGAGAGGAAAATTCTAAAAGATTAGAAGCTGTAGATCTTGCCTTAATAAACCCATGTTGACAGAGTGAAATTATAGATTTACACATAAAAGATAACTGAGCCGTAAAATTTTTTTCAAAAATTTTAGGAATAGCGGACAATTTGGAAATACACCTATAGTTCTTCACATCATGGTTAGAACCACTTTTGTGAAGAGGAATGGAAAAAGAGTTTTTCCAAATAGGTGGAAAATAACTGTTAGACAGTGACAAATCAAATAGCTTAAAAATTGGTTTTAGAAGTGAGTCAGCACAAAATCTTAGAACACATCCTGGAACTCCATCAGGGCCAGGAGAGAAAACAGGTTTAAAAGATTTCAGATCACTAAGTAAAGAAGTTTTGTTAATAGTAGGACAAAAAAGAGTGTTAAAATTATTAATAGGGTAAGGGTAAGGATGTATGGAATAACTATACGGGTTAGTTGAGTAGGTAGATTGAAAAAAGTCTGCAAACAAATCGGCTGCGGCCTGATCAGTGGTTGCTTCATTTTCTCCGAAAGATAAAGAGGATGGGAATTTACTGGATCTACGTTTCAGATTGACGAAGTTGTAAAACTGCTTAGGGTCCTGAGCGAACTGCAAACGACAACGACTCAAATACTCGTTGTAACAATTTGCATTTAGAGCAATAAAGTTTGCTCTAACACCAATATATCTTGAGAAGTCAAAAGGTTTACGAGTTAGTTTAAATTTTTTAAAATACCGAGATTTCAAATTTTTTAACCTCATAAGTTCACAAGAGAACCAAGGTGGCCTGTTTGACTTTACTGGGAAAGCAAGAGGAACACATTGGTCGAAAAATGAGTTCATGGAGGAATAAAAAAATGAGATACAAGTATTTAGGTCAGAACGTGAATAAAAAATTGACCAATCATGTTCTGAAATTAAATGATTAAGTTTTCCAAAATCGGTCTTACGGAAACAACGTGATTTTACTTTACGAGGAACAGATGCAGTTTGCTTTGGAGTAGGCAGAGCTAGAACAAGGTCAAACGTAGGATGGTAGGGATCTTCATTTCACTCTGCACCTCACGACACTCCTCACAGCAATAGTGCAGCCCAATGCGCTTAGCTAAAGCATCAGCAGTTGTACCATTGACGTTGGCACATTTGGCATGCACGACGTTATCACACAGCCAACATAAAATGCTAGGTTGAGCGCATGTAATCTCGCTTTGACATGTTTTAATAGGACAGATAAGATTTCCTTCCATTATATTATGATACCACTGTAAAAGAGTAGCCAAATAAAACGTCCAAAGAAACTAAGAGCAAACTACGTAAGAAAAGAGAGCAAATGCTAAGTAGGCGAGAGCACTAGCGTGTACCAAAACTTATTTCATGTGCTTCTTGTTGATTTTTTGGCACTAGCCAGAGTTATTCAGTGGCTGAGTGGATTATGTCTCGGACTGTAAGGCCAACAATGTTGACCGTGTTTCGGGGTTCGATTGCTACCGCGATCGGCATGTGAAAGTTTTGTTTTTCATTATTTTTCATTAAAATATTTTAAAAGCTCAATAACATTGAAAAGGGGCGGCGGCGGTAGCCGGCTTTTTTTAGTTTTTGGTACGCAATATATGTAATTAGAACTTAGTTTTCTTTCGTTGGTACACAGCGGCAACTCCAAATCTAATTGTATTGTACATATGTATGTACATACATGCGTGCAATAATGTGTGTTGAAGTGGGATGCCAATACATACATGTGGATATGCAGTCATGTATGTATGGGCGTCCCACTCGCACATTCACAACTTTTAAAGGGCTTGTAGTGAAACGGTGTCACTATCGTGTGCTTATGATGGTGCCGCGCTGCCAGATCGGGCTCATATCGATGAGACTGCGTCGCCACAGTCTTATGATCGCTGTTATGTTCGAGCATTCTAATTGAAAAAGACATAACAGGCAAAAAACAGAAAGAGTGACGACATTGAAGAACGCATTGTTTAATTTTGGCTCGCGTCTTTTTGATGCGTGCTAAATATAAAAATAATAGTAAACTTTATTTATAAATAATTAATATTATTTGTAACTATTATAATTTTATGCATAATATAGTATGAAAACAAAATGAGGAAAAACTATATTTTATTGAAATTTAATTAAATAATTTAATTTGTTTGTAGCTGCTATATTACAACCCGCTTGACTGCAACTTTTCTTTTAGTTTATTAGAATAAAATAAATAAACAAAATAAAATAATAAATAATTAATAAATGATAATTCATAATTCGCACCCGCCTCAACCGGGAGTTAAACACACGCACTCTCTCACAGTCAATTTAATTTGCTGTCCGCCACTCTAACCACTCGGCCATTGTCTCACTCCTTAGCCCATCGGCAAAGCTGCATTGTGAACCAATTCTATTACCATACAATGCAAATAAAAAGTTTAAAATGCTGTGTGTCTGACGCTAGATTCGAACCTCGGTATGCTTGTGTAAATTAGATCTGCTTAAGTATATATGTTCAAAGTGAGTTTAATTAGTATCATATATCACTTATTAATAGTCCGATTTAAATGAAATTTTCACATAACGCCCGTGGCAAGGTATTTGTCATGTAAGATATACAACTTTGGTTGTTGAGCTAATATTGTAGTTGTTAAATAGTTATTACTGATTTACAGAGGCGGAAAGGGGCGTGTCCAAATTTTACAAAAACTTTGAGACACTGCAATATATATGTATGTTGTCGCAAAATTTGATGACTCTAGCTCTTATAGTTTCTGAGATCCAGGTGTTCATACAGACAGACAGACGGACAGACGGTCAGACGGACAGACAGACATGGCTCGGCTACTGATACTGATTCAGAATATATAGTTTATGGGGTCGGAGATGCCTCCGTCTGCCTGTTACGCACATTTCCGTTTCGACAAACACAATAGACCATGAATTTTTTTAAAATCCATATCCTAATTACTGCAGAGGACAAAAATGCTCTACAAGATGTTTGTTTATTCATCGTCACCTTGTATACCAAACCTTGGCTCGAATGTACAATGGCAGTTAAAGCACCTAACCAAGACTTGTCCTTTTTGAAAGCTCTAAAAGAATATGAAAAAGTAGACGCGACAAGTTCCAAGGCATCCATAAGCAAGTTTATTCATCATTTATGGTATTTGTGTGAAGAAACAGTCATATTATCACTCTTTGATGAAGAAGTTGATACCAAAACCAAGACAAAAATGATTAATAATTTAATCAGATACGAAAGTTCAGATTCCTCTAAACACTATGTCCCATCTAAGGAAGAAATTACGCAAAATTTGTTTGGTAAGTACTTAATATTTTCTTGTTTCTTTTTCAAAGTTTTGTGGTTTAGTTTTTGCTTATTTTGATGGTTTTTTCTTTATTTCAGATATGACGCTGGATGATTTTGTGACTCAAAGAAGCAAACGATTAAGTCGTTTGAAGGTCGTAAATGACACTGCTGAAAGAGCTGTTAAATTAATGCAAGATTTGAATGGTCTTATCACGGCTGAAGAAGAGGAAAAACAGTTTTTGTTGCGTTGTGTTCAGACTGTAAAAAAACTACACTGAAGAGAAGTTACCATAATTAATTATTATTATAATTTGTATTTAAATAAAAGTTTGTATTGATATTTTTTTAGTTTTACTCATATTTACTTGATTTGTTGCATTTTAATTAGTTTTGGATCAAACAAAAATGTCAGACCAAAACACCATTTTTTATTAAACTTTAGAGCTCGGTCGGCACGGGTTGGAATCATGCTACAGGTTTGAAATTTCATATTTAAATACATTTTAGCATTTATAAAAAATTGGAGGGTATGCGTTACGAAATCCTAAAAAAAATTTTTTTTTGCCATATAAAGGACAGCCTAATGTATGTATCTATGCAATAATTGATGATGCGAGCGACCACAAACTAGACATTTTTTAGATTTTTTTTGCATTTTACAACAGTGTAACCCTTTTTGAGACAATTTATGCAAGCGGACTTTGTAAACTCAAATCTCTGCATGATGGAGAGACGAGCGAACGGACTACAAGTTTCGATTAAATAGTCATTTGAATTGCAGTAACTGCAGGTCTGATTGTTGCTAGTTGAAGAGCAGGCAAATGAACTTTGATTATGCTGCCTGTTTGGAACTACTTTTTCCGATTTTGGCTTTGTCGATTCTTCAGCAGTTAGATGCTGATAACGACTGTTTAATACCCTTTCAAAATCGGACCACAAAGATAATGTCATAATCTAGCTGCTCTTCCCATTTTTGTTTGGTCACATTATCTACTCTATTTAATACCAAATGAATCAGCATTGCATTCGCTATTTTAGTGTCATCGCCTATCGATAACAATGAACCATATATAGATGACACAGTATCGATAAGGCTTCTAAGAGAGGATGCAGATTGCTGATTCATTTTAGGAAGACTATGATAATATATATTGTTCATAAAGATAATGCATTCGTTATCGTAGACTCTCCTTAGGCTTTCTATAGTCTTTTCGTAGTTGCTCTCGGTGACTTGGAATGCCTTAATCGTTCCCAAGGCGTCACCAGAGAGACAGGAGATCAGATGGTTAAACATTTCGATAGCCGGACAAGAGTCTCGAATAATCCCATAAAATTCTTGAACTCAGAGTAATTTCCGTTAAATTTAGGTAATGCCAAATTAGGGAGTCAAGCTCGAGTTGGTGCCATCGGAGCCGAAACTTTTTCTTTTGTTTCGCTCGCTGACTTCACGGTTGAAAGAAGCGACATAATTTTCGCTTTAGTCGTGATTGACAATTCCTCCAACTCGTCTTCAATATGTTCTTGGAGTCCGGTTGCCTTGACAATAGCTTCGGACAAAAGTTGAAGCCTGCACTCAAGGTCGGAGGCGTCTAGTGGTATAGTACCAGTTTCTAGACGCTGTTCTACCCGGCGAATGCTCTTTACATATACTCGTAGCGTTTTTCTAAGGTCGTCAATAGACGTCCGACTCACTTTTGGCTTTTCTTGTTCCATTTTAATGGACGAAAACGAGATAGTATATGTGAATAGTTGTGATGCCTCACTGCTTTGCCATCATAGTAATGGGGTTCGCAAATAAGAATCACATGTGCACGATTTATCTTCAATTTACTTCTTTTTTAATCTTACATAAAAATTACTACGTCTTATCGTTATGACCGCTAAACTTCAACAGAGCTTTAGAAAGAATACAGCTGAGTTCAATTAGGCATCGACGCATAGAATGTTAATCCGCTGTTACGACAGCTGTAGCACCGGGTGACTCCGGTCATAATCCGTACATGCCGCCCGCCAATGCATCGTCCAGCATGAAGGCTCCTTGTTATTCTTGATCCGTGTATTGATCATAATTATGTCGAAATAGGAAGTGGACAAAGCTTTGTGATTGACCTCTTTTGAATGCAGGATTTCGTCTTTAATGTAACCACTCTGACTAGCGAGTCCGATCCAGGGTGCAGTTCGACAACTCGGCCTACCGTCCATTTAGCTGGAGGTAGATTATCATCTTTTATAATGATTAAGTCGTGGATGTTAAGATTCTCTTTGATTTGGCACCACTTAGGCCGAGTTTGCAAGTGCGACAACCAATCACGAGACCATTGGGACCAGAATTGTCGCGTCATGTGTTGTTGTGCAAGAAATAGTTCACGCAAAGGCTTATTGTTAGGCCGACCTTGTGGCAGTGCCAGTAGTGCGTCACCAATTAAGAAATGTGCTGGGGTGAGCACTTCTAAATCGTCAGGGTCGGTGGTTAGCGGGCAAAGCGGACGTGAGTTCAAACATGCTTCAATCCTGATCAAAACTGTAGTAAGCTCCTCATACGTCTGCTTGTGGCTGCCGACGATCCGTTTAAGATGATGCTTCATTGCTTTCACGTTTGCCTCCCAGAGGCCACCAAAATTTGGAGAATATGGAGGTGTGAAATGCCACCTTGTCCCGTGTTGGCATGTTGATTCATTTAGGGCTTCTTTCCAAGTGATGGGCTGGTTAAGCGCTGTACTGGCTCCAACAAAATTTGTGCCGTTATCACTATACATATGTTGCACTTGTCCTCGACGCCCGGTGAATCGCATGAATGCTTGCAGAAAGTGATCTGTTGAAAGTCCAGTGACGGCTTCCAAGTGGACTGCCTTGGTTGCTAAGCATATAAAAATGGCTACATAGCCTTTGTAGGTAGTAGACCCTCGTACACGCGCGGCTTGAAGTTCAATCGCACCGGTGTAGTCAACTCCTGTTGATATGAACGGACGAGTTGGGGGGTTGACTCGATGTAATGGCAAGTCACCCATTAATTGCTTTGCTACGACTGGAGCTACCTTAAAACATGTGACGCATTTCCGGATGATTCGCCTAACTGCTTGTCTGCCTCTGGGAATCCAGAATTTGTATCGTATGTGAGCCAGTGTTAATTGAGCGCCGCCATGTAGAGTGAGCTGATGAGAGTGTTGAATTACCAAATCTGTAAGTAGGTGACAATGAGGTAATGTAATTGGATGTTTTCGAGAAAAAGAGAGATTTGAATGCTTGAGACGGCCACGAATCCTCAAGATATTGTTGTCAAGAAACGGTGTAAGACTTGAAAGTGTGCTACGGGGTGGTAACGGCTTGTTCCCTTTAAGCGCTTGGATGTCGGCGTGAAATTGTGCAAGGCGAGCTATGCAGCACAGGGCCTCATCCAGTTCGTCAGGAGAGAGTGATCCGTGACTTCGTTGTGCTCGAGCATGAGCATTGTGGCAGAATCGTAACATGTATGCCGTGCCACATAGCAGTTTTGTATACGACGAGAATCGGTCAATAATAGAATCCTTTGTATCTGACAAGGTAGTGAAGGCTCTAATTTTTATGGATTTGGCCTCCAGATCCGTTTCTTCTGGATTGAGAAATTGTGATTGCGTGTTTGGCCAAATATTGTGGGGTTGGCATAGCCAGGATGGGCCATGCCACCAAATATCAGGTATTTGGCTCGGTGGTAGGCCTCTGGTTGCGCAATCTGCTGGGTTTTTCGATGTGTCTATGTGGTGCCACTGAGCCACTGAGGTGTGGTCGAGAATATAAGACACTCGGTTGGCTACAAACGTTTTCCACCTAGTAATATCTACTTTGATCCAGTGCAGAACAATGGTAGCATCGGTCCAGTAAAAGGTAGATATGTGTGCATTGGTCCATCGGTTATTCTCCAGCACCCATTTGGTGAGTTTGGTAGCTAATACGGCACCGCATAGCTCAGTGCGCGGTATTATTAACGGCTTGGTTGGCGAAATTTTTGATTTCGCAACGATGAGAGTTGTATAGAAAGTCGTATCAGACTGTTGGGTGCGTGCATACACTGCTGCTGCGTAAGCACTGGAGGATCCATCGCAGAAGGTGTGCAGTTGTATCTCACTACTAAATTGTGGTATAAATTTGACGCTGCGTGGTATCTTGATCGTGTTAACATTCATTAGCTGCTGTCGAAACTGTTGCCATTTGACGGCAATGGTGTTGGGAACTGGCTAGGCCGGACGAATTTCGTGGCTGGGATTATCAGCATTTGATTTCATTTTTATAATTATTACGAGATGACGAAGGTAGCATTGCTATATTTGTGTTATTTGTATTTGATTTTCATTCAGTTTTTGTTCAACTTCCAATCATGGTTACACATTTTTATTTGATTTTATTTTTGTTTTTATTTTAGGTCAATACACATTTTTTAATATTTTCTCACGCTTAATAAATTGACACCCACTTGTTTTTATTCACAATTACTTACGTGTATATTATAATATACACTGGTAAATTATTCACTTGTTTCCCGGCTGCGCCAGTTACCTCTCGGGAGCTTGAGGGTACTTTGGAAGGGTGAAGGCTCGAAAGAAAACACGTCCAATCTGTTCAGCTTTTCAATGTCAAGTGACTGACTACATTTTTAATTACTAAGTTAACAGAGGAATCATACATAAGAGCTACATGTTGCAGTTCGGCAGCGCCGAGTTTTGTGGCGTAGCGGCAAATGCGTTGTGGCTGCGGCTGGGTTGTACGGTATTTTTGTCCGGACATATCCAGTTTGTGGCGATTTGACGGCCGGTGTTGTTTTTGGCGTAGCGGCACTTTTATGCGTTGTGGTTGCACCTGGTTTGTACGGTAGTTTGTCCGGACATATCCAGTTCGTGGCGATTTTGAGGGCCGGTGTTGTTTTTGGCGTAGCGACACTTTTAAACGTTGTGGTTGCACCTGGGTTGTACGGTATTTTGTACAGACAAAAATCGTGGCGATTTTGATAGCTGATGTTGTTTTTGGCATAGCGGAGGTTTTGGCGGCGGCAAGAACATTCTCGAAGGCTGTGGTAGATATGTATGTATGTCTTGTGATAGGGTCGGGGTAGATAGGGTAACTAGCGCGTTAGAAAACGTTGGCACGTTGATTTATCTGGATGAAACCAACAACGAAGATAAAATTGCCAAACAGCTTTTAGCAATTATTAAATATGATTCTTATAAGCAAGATTCCCCTCATGGGCCACCAATGAATAGTTGTGATGCCTCACTGCTTTGCCATCATAGTAATGGGGTTCGCAAATAAGAATCACATGTGCACGATTTATCTTCAATTTACTTCTTTTTTAATCTTACATAAAAATTACTACGTCTTATCGCTATGACCGCTAAACTTCAACAGAGCTTTAGAAAGAATACAGCTGAGTTCAGTTAGGCATCGACGCATAGAATGTTAATCCGCTGTTACGACAGCTGTAGCACCGGGTGACTCCGGTCATAATCCGTACAATATGTTTTTTATTGAATAATACAATAAATGACGAAAACAAATATAATTGAATAATTGTCGAAGCACTAGTTATCGAAAAATAATTCGTTGCAAGTGATATCGAAAAAGAGTTATGCCCTAGGTAATGATTATTTTGATAATCGGTGGAAAATTCGAGCGGGGATTCTATTCTGTTATTTACAAATTTTTTTACGGTATACTAAGATAATCCATGGCCTTATACAGTCAGCACCTGACTGTAGCGTTTGTATTGTTTTTTTAAGTTTTTGGTACGCAATATATGTAATTAGAACTTAGTTTTCTTTCGTTGGTACACAACAGCAACTTCAAATCTAATTGTATTGTACATATGTATGTACATACATGTTGATATTCAGACATGTATGTATGGGCGTCCCACTCGCACATTCACAACTTTTAAAGGGCTTGTAGTGAAACGGTGGAACTATCGTCTGCTTATGATGGTGCCGAGCTGCCAGATCGGGCTCATATCGATGAGGCTGCGTCGCCACAGTCTTATGATCGCTGTTATGTTCGAGCACTCTAATTGAAAAAGTCATAACAGGCAAAATACGGAAAGAGTGACGACATTGAAGAACGCATTGTTTAATTTTGGCTCGCGTCTTTTTGATGCGTGCTAAATATAAAAATAATAGTAAACTTTATTTATAAATAATTAATATTATTTGTAACTATTATAATTTTATTGCATAATATAGTATGAAAACAAAATGAGGAAAAACTATATTTTATTGAAATTTAATTAAATAATTTAATTTGTTTGTAGCTGCTATATTACAACCCGCTTGACTGCAACTTTTCTTTTAGTTTATTAGAATAAAATAAATAAACAAAATAAAATAATAAATAATTAATAAATGATAATTCATAATTCGCACCCGCCTCAACCGGGAGTTAAACACACGCACTCTCTCACAGTCAATTTAATTTGCTGTCCGCCACTCTAACCACTCGGCCATTGTCTCACTCCTTAGCCCATCGGCAAAGCTACATTGTGAACCAATTCTGTTACCATACAATGCAAATATAATATATATGTTCAAAGTTTAATTAGTATCATAACTCACTTATTAATAGTCCGATTTAAATGAAATTTTCACATAACGCCCGTGGCAAGGTATTTGTCATGTAAGATATACAACTTTGGTTATTGAGCTAATATTGTAGTTGTTAAATAGTTATTACTGATTTACAGAGGCGGAAAGGGGCGTGTCCAAATTTTACAAAAACTTTGAGACACTGCAATATATATGTATGTTGTCGCAAAATTTAATGGCTCTAGCTCTTATAGTTTCTGAGATCCAGGTGTTCATACAGACAGACGGACAGACGGTCAGACGGACAGACAGACATGGCTCAATCGACTCGGCTACTGATACTGATTCAGAATATATATAGTTTATGGGGTCGAAGATGCCTCCGTCTGCCTGTTACGCACATTTCCGTTCCGACAAACACAATAGACCATGAATTTTTTTAAAATCCATGGCCTAAATATTGATACCAAAACAAAATAACAATATCCAATAAGAATCATATTGAATCATATTGTTTCTCGAAGAGGCCTTTTGGATCACGACGTTACTCCTTTATGCGTCTGTTTCAACGCCAGTACCCTCTCTGGCACTGTCTCTCGCGTATGTTTCAACACCTCTTGTACCCTCACTGGTACCAATTGCGTCTGTTTCAACGCCAGTACCCTCACTGGCACTGTCTCTTGCGTATGTTTCAACGCCACCATTTGCGTCTGTTTCAACGCCACCACTCATCATATCCTCATCCATCTCCGCAGAAACTGTCTCGACCGGTAACGCTCTCAAACACTCATGAGGATACTTGTAAGTTCGCTTGCTTGTTAATGACTTCAAACAATATCGGTCTCCTTCAAGTAACTCGGTTATAACAAACGGGCCTTTAAATTTGGGATCTAGTTTGGTCGAAGGTGCGAAGAAAGACTTCGCACTTGAGCAGAACATGATCACCCACTTTATGCTTTACAACGTTTGCTTTACTTTTATCGCTTCTTTCCTTATCATAATTATCATTACTTTCTATATTAGCTTTTGCTTGTGTTCTTTGATTCAGTAGATTATCATATTTTTCTTCAACAATATTCGATAGCATCCCTAATGGTCTTACGTCTTTTCCAATTAAAAGCTGTAACGGACTAAATTTAGTGACCCGATTGATTGTGCAATTTATTGCTAACTGAACCTCTTTTAATGCCTCTTGCAACGAACATTGGCCTATCTCCACTGCCGTAAGTAACTTCGCTCGACTAGCTCCTGTGGCAATTAAATGCAACTCGATATTATGCACAGAGCAAAACTCCTTAAACTCATATCCCGCAAAGCATCGTCCCTGATCTGCTATGATACGGGATGGAACACTAAACAAGGAAATAACTGCCTTCAGTGATACTATACAATTGGCTGCATCTATCTTCAGAATATGGTGTAAATAAACATATTTTGTAAACGCATCTACAAAGACTATGATATACTCTTTTTGGTCGTTCTTGCCACTTAGTTTACCCGTGATGTCTATATGTATCGTATGAAAGGGTATTTCGATTTTAGGAATCGGATGCATTTGTTGTTGAATTTTCCCGGATTGTAGTTTGCACGTGATGCAATTGTCAACGAACTTTCGTACGTATTTCGTCATTCCTACAAACCAGTAACAGCTATACACTTTGTCAAGAGTCTTTTCCCAACCAAGGTGCATTATAGCCTCGTGAATATGGTGAATGAAGGCCCACCTATAAGACCTTGGAACTAAGACCTTGGAACTACAACCAACGGGTTCTACCATTCCTCTGAATTTTACGATACAGCAAACCAGCTCTCAACTCATACG
Organism: Zaprionus camerounensis; assembly: GCA_018904165.1. Taxonomy (NCBI): domain Eukaryota; kingdom Metazoa; phylum Arthropoda; class Insecta; order Diptera; family Drosophilidae; genus Zaprionus; species Zaprionus camerounensis. The sequence goes on from JAEIFS010000464.1 coordinate 66,732, forward strand.
TACTAGCAAGACTCTCGTTCAATTCAATTTAGAGATTATAGATGTTATTTCGAGATCTCGCTGCTGTTCAGCTATAAGCCAGGTGTCACTCAATTCAGTTAAATCTACACGCATTTCAGGAGCTTTGGCAGCAAACTGTAACTTTTTCGTTCTCGGGTTTCTTGAGAAGAAGTCCACGTGCGCCATGCGTTTTCCCTTCCTATACACAATATCGAATTCAAAAGATTGTAAATACAACCACCATCGATATACCTTATCATCTAACTCAATCTTTTGTTGACTTGCCTTTAAAGAGTTACAGTCGGTATATACTGTAAACTTGATACCCTTCAAATAATGTTGATAATATTTCACTGCGTTAAATACTGCCAGGGTTTCCAAAAGATATGAATTATACCTTGACTCTGCTGGGTTGTACATTTACTGTAGTACTCAATAACATGGTTCTTATCGTTTATCTTATGCATGAGTATCGCACCATAACCCACAGAGCTAGCATCTGTATGAAGCTCAATCGGATATTGTGGATTAAAAATTGTTAACATCGGGCTACGGGTCAATGCAAAGATTATCTCCTTTCTCACTGCTTCATGATTTTCCTTCCAATCAAAACTATTATTGTCTTTAGAAGTAAGACAAAATAGAGGCTTTAACGTTTCAGAGAATTTTGGCACGAATTGCCGAAAGTATGTTGCTAATCCAATAAACCGTCTTAGCTGCGTGACCATTTGCGGAGGTGGCAATTCAACTAATGCCTGCAACTTTCGAAGATTAGGTCTAAGCTCACCTGCCTCTACTTCGTAACCGAGATACTCAATTTTTATACCCTTCGACCATTGAAAATGGTCAAAAAAGGGTATACTAACTTTGTGCAAATGTATGTAACAGGCAGAAGGAGGCGTTGTAGACCCCATAAAGTATATATATTCTTGCTCAGGATCACTAGCCGAGTCGATTGAGTCATGTCCGTTTGTCTGTCCGGAAATCCGGATGTCCGTCTGACCAGATGAACACACAGATCTCAGCTATTATAAACGCTAGAGACACCAAAATTGGAATGAAGGTTCCTATATACTCGGCGCAGATCAAGTTTCTTTCAAATGTTGGGTGCCACGCCCACCGCCCCCGCAAATCAATAATTTAATTTTTGAACTTAATTTGTAAGCTCTGTATTAAAGATACAACTTCCTATATAGTCGCTTTTGTACCCTTTTATTTGGATCTATTAAACGAATTTCTAACTGACCTGTGTGAACTTGTGTCTTTGGAACACCTGAGAAAAAGTGTTCCATGTATGGTTTCAAGACGTTTATTAAACGGCTCTTGTCAGCTTCATTCAACTCTACATTTTCGTTAATACAATCTTCATATGTTCTGGGTTCAGTTACAACATTAATCAGTTTTACTTTATAAATGCAAGATCTGTCTGACTCAATCGTCACTCCGAAACCTTAACTCAAAATCTCCCTGCCTATCATGATATCGTGTTTCAAGTACTTGTCCATAATGACATGAAATGACATTTCCAGGATAAAGTTATTAATGGTAACATTGGTCAAAATTAGCGTAGAGCTACATACAGAATGGTTTCCAATACCCTTAAGCATTACTACATTATGAAGTCTTTTTCCAGAGAATTTTCCAGCAGTGCTTTCCTTAATGACTGAACACTCGGCTCCGGAATCAAAGCAAAAATCAACGAAATCAACAGAATGAACGAGCACACCTTTTGGTTCCATTACCGAACATATGTTAACTCTCTTTTCAGTGCTTTGTCCAATCAAAGGGCATCCAGTAGAAATGTGTCCAGCCTGTCCACACTTATAGCATATTACGTTCGACTTTTGCTCTTTTGGCTTCATACCAACGCCTCCAGCATGCTCGCTTCCCGATGATTGCGATTCCCGATTTTTCTTCTGGCGGCAGTCTACGATTTTGTGCCTTGACTTTCCACAATAATGGCAAATGATGTTTGAAAATTTCTGCTTCTTCTTTTCTGGCCCCAAAGTTGTGTCTGTCTTCGAAGTCTCTTGACGCTGCCCGGTTTCGTATACCTGCAACTGTTGCTGCAATTCGCTACGCGACTTGATGTTTGTGGTGCTCACAAGCTTTTTCAGTCTGCTGTCCAGTTGTGCAGTATGCGCAAGTACAACTGACACCAACAATTCCTCGCGGTCCATATTTCTCATTTTCGTCATTAGCGAAGTGACGAGTCGGCTTGCATACGACGACATGCACTCTCCAATCCCTGGGCGTCCTTCTAGCAGCTTGAGAAGTGTTGCTGCAGCTGTTTCTACGCAAACAAATCTTTGCGTAAATAGTTGCTTGAGTTCAACCCAAGTCATGCCAGGAAAACAGATCTGTGAAAGCAATTGCGATACACTGCCCTCCAAAGCTTTGCTGAGAGCAATCATAAGTGCACTGCCCTCAAGTGGGTTTTCAATAAAAATGTCGGCCGTAATACTCCAAGCACATGGATCGGCGCCAGTAGCTTCGGGATTGTATTTTGGTAAAAACACTGTCTTTGGCTCACGAGGCGCTGCGCTAGCCTGCATTGTTCGCAGCAACTCCATAAAATTTCTATTTTGTTGCTCCAAAATTTGGCGCAACTCAGAGTTAGGAGGGTCGAATCCCACTTCTGATGTCGAAGCGTCAGTTGCTTCAGCATTCTTCGCACCTCGAGCAGCGAGCCCCGTTCCCTTCATTGGCGCCATCGTTCCACTAGTCGCCGTTTCACAATAAATAGCGTCTGCGTACTACCAATATTATACCAGGACTGTCTTCTCACTTTTCTTGCACGCTCGCTCGTTGCCAAAATCTATTGCGCAGCTTGCTCATGACACACTTGCCATCCTGCTCATTCGCACACACAGCAAATAGCCAGTCCAGTCTTGCTCACACACTTCTTTGAGTGATGTACACAGAACGAATCAACGGAAGAGGCAACACACCAAACACGTAGGCACGGGTCTCACTCAGTGAGAGAATTTACAGTAAGTCCTCTCACTGACTCTCGGTGATATAAAAATACAAACGCTACAGTCAGGTGCTGACTGTATAAGACCATGGATTATCTTAGTATACCGTAAAAAAAAGTTTTTAAATAACAGAATAGAATCGTCGATCGAATTTTCCATCGATTATCAAAAATAATCAGTACCTAGGGAACACCAAGGGGAAGTTACAGCACATGTAATGGTGCCAGTTGTTCTTAAAAAGTTAAACTTTCGTGAGTCGACTTGAGATGTTCTCCGCAACTTAAATGTTCTCCAAATTAATTAATTTCTGCAATCTGCAGACATAGATAACTTAATTATATTCGGATATTTATTAAAACTTGCAATGAAAATTGCGCTTTATTTGGATTAATATTAAAAATTTGGCGGAGATCAATTTTATACAGTGTTCGACGATACGCGCAATTTGAATTAACGAACAGAAGAAGAAGAACGCATAGACAAAGCAGAAGCGAAGTGTCGCAACTATTAAACTGAGCTAGAGGGCAATAGGTATATGTATGCATTTCTAGCGCATACAAAAATTTATTTCATGTGCTTCTTGATTTTTTGGCACTAGCCAGAGTTATTCAGTGGCTGAGTGGATTATGTCTCGGGCTGTAAGGACCACAATGTTGACCGTGTTTCGGAGCGGAGTTCGATTGCTACCGCGATCGGCATGTGAAAATTTTTGTTTTTCATTATTTTTCATTAAAATATTTTAAAAGCTCATTGAAAAGGGGCGGCGGCGGTAGCCGGTTTTTTTAAAGTTTTTGGTACGCAATATATGTAATTAAAACTTACTTTTCTTTCGTTGGTACACAACAGCAACTCCAAATCTAATTGTATTGTACATATGTATGTACATACATGCGTGCAATAATGTGTGTTGAAGTGGGATGCCAATACATACATGTGGATATGCAGACATGTATGTATGGGCGTCCCACTCGCACATTCACAACTTTTAAAGGGCTTGTAGTGAAACGGTATCACTATCGTCTGCTTATCGTTCTAATTGAAAAAGTCATAACAGGCAAAAAACGGAAAGAGAAACGCGCGTACGTCTTCACTGTGGGAATGTTTATTAGAAAGAACTAACATTTAGCAGTATTCTGTTATAAACTTAACATAACATATTCATAGCATTCAATCAGCTGACATGCATGCATTGGTAACATAAACGATGATTTTCGACACCCTTTCTCAATGCAAGCATGTTTACAAAAATTACTTTAAATTTAACAATTTCGTAAACTCAATATGCTTCTTTTTCGACAAGTTCTTGGCTAGTATATCTGCGATTATATTATTTGTCGAAACGTACTGCAACATAACATGCCCTTCCTTGATGATCTGTCGCACAAAATGATATCTTATATCAATGTGCTTGCTGCGTGAATGATGTACAGGATTCTTGGCCAATTCCTGCGCACTCAAGTTGTCACCATTTACAACTGTTGGAGTTCCATCTATACCGCAACCGACTTCAACGATAAGCCTGCGCATTACCAAAGCTTCCTTGCACGCCGCTGATAACGCCATGTATTCAGCCTCAGTGCTGCTAAGTGCCACGCTCCGTTGTTTCTCCGATTTCCAGCAAATCGGACCACCAGCTAAGAAATATATGTAGCCAGTATAGGATTTTCGGTCGACCCTGTCGCCGCCCCAATCTGCGTCAACAAAACCTTCAAATGGTTTCCCACACTTCCTGTAGTGTAGCCTGTACTTTACTGTTGATGCCAGATAACGCAGAACATGCTTCACGCCTGCAAGGTGCTCACTATGGGGTTCCTGATTACGTTGAGCCAATTTTGCGATCGAATGCAAAATATCTGGTCGTGTTGTAAGAGCCAGCCACATCAGCTCTCCAACCATTGATTGATACGTTGTTACGTCAATCCTTGTGCATTGAGCATTCTCGCACAACACCTGATGCCCCTCTTCTAATGGCGTAGCTGCCGGCCTGCAGCTCTCCATACCGTATCGTTTCAGTAAATCCTTGATATACTGCGAACTATCAAGAGTAATAGCACCAGTTTCTCCCTCACGTAGAATTTCCATTCCCAGAAATAGCTCCAACGGACCTTTATCAACGCATTCAAAAGCCTTTGAAATGCTCTACTTTATGTTGATCAAGTCCACCTTAGATTTGCATGCTATAAGGAGATCATCAGCATATACCAGGATTAGCGATAAGTCACCTCTTGCCTCCTGTTTATATAGGCATGGCTCATTGTCACACGGTACAAATCCAATTTTACGTAACACGCTATCCAGCTTATGGTTCCATTCCCTTCCTGACTGCTTCAGTCCGTATAACGCTTTCTTCAATAACAAAACCTTGTCCGATTGAGTGCCTTCTCCATAGCCCTGGGGTTGCTTTATGTATACTACGTCCTTCAGATCGCTATTCAGGTATGCCGTGCAAACATCCATCTGATGTAAATATAACTCCAACTCCGCTGCTAAGGCCAGAATGAAACGCATGCTCTCCAATCGACAAACCGGCGAGAACGTATCCATATTGCTGCGAACAACCTTTCGCAACCAACCGTGCTTTAAAGCGCTGTATTTGCCCAAGTGCATCTCGCTTCAGGCTAAATACCCATTTGCAGCCAATTGCCCGATGCTCCTTCGGTAATTCTGCAAGCTGCCAAGTTTGATTCGTAATCAAAGATTCGTATTCCTTCGCCACCGCCTCACGCCAGTACGTTGCCTCTGGACTTTTCATCGCCTCCTCATAGGATGATGGAACAGTTACATTCTCAGTAACCATAGCGCTGAGTAAATTATATTGCTTCTTTGGGCGACCGGGTCTGCCCGTTCTTAGCAATCTTGGTCTCCCTGGACCAATTCGTACAGCCTGCTCTTCCAGTACCAACTCCTCCGATGCGCTTGCGTAGGATTCGTCACTGCTACCTTGCTTGGAAGCAATCATTGTGTCAGACGCATCCGTGTCGTCGTTAGATGTGATCTCATCGTTGTCATCTTTCTCAACACCATTAGGCTCCATATGACACTCGTCAACTGACAATTTGTGCATCACACATTCTGCAACTGCCTGCTCCGAAAGTCCAAGCTCGTCAAACACCACGTCTCGTTTCTCGACTACTTTCCTCAACTCTGGATCATAAAGTCGATAGCCCTTGGCATTTGCCGAATATCCGACCATTCGATACTCTTTTCCCTTGGGTTTGAACTTGCTTCTCTGTTGACCTTTGTCAAGCGCCACTGCGAATGAACCAAAAACTTTTAGATGACTGATATTTGGTTTCTTACCAGTCCATGCTTCCATTGGTGTCCTTCCGATCAATGACCTAGTGGGCGAACGGTTCCGCAAATACACCGCTGTGTATATTGCCTCTGCCCATAATTCTTGACCTAATCCTGACTGTACCAATAAGCATCTGGCCATTTCCACCAACGTCCGATTGGCGCGTTCAGCCACACCATTTTGTTGTGGAGTATAAGGCACTGTCAACTGCCGTGCAATTCCCATTTCCTTGAAATATTCATCGAATTTCTTGTTGACATACTCTCGTCCATTATCACTTCGTACGCATTTCAGCCTTTTTCCCGTCTGCCGCTCCACTAGATTTTTGTACTCCATAAACTTGTCAAAGACCTCATCCTTGCCCTTAAGGAAATACACATATGTCCGCCGCGACATATCGTCTATGAACGTCAGAAAATACTTGGATCCGCCAATTGATTGAGTTTCGAATGGACCACATACATCCGTATGCACTAATTCCAGCAGTTCCTGCGCACGACTTTCGCTCGCTTGCGGAAAGGGCTGCACATGCAATTTACTGATCATACACGTCTTGCATGATGTGTTCTTTGTGACGTCAATCTTATCCATTCCTCGAACTAATCCTTTATTGGCCATATCCATAAGACTTGCGTAATTCAAATGTCCGTACCGTTTATGCCAAAGCAACGCATCCGCGTTAACAGCTGCATAACATCTTTTCCGTTTCGCATAATTTTCGCATTTTTTGCGTCAAAATTAACAGTGCATTTGTTTGCGACCGCATAGCTCACACTTAAAAAATTCCCCTTCAGTTTGGGAACATATAAGACATTGAGTAGCTCTACTGTATACGACCACTAAGCATCGAATATATAGAGTACTCAAACAGCGGAATCTACTCATCTAACGCAATGCGAACGGAGGGACCCCAGAAGGCGAAGTGTTTCACGAGTGAGCGATGGGCTCTCTTCGTTAGAAACGCACATCGGCAGCAAGTCAGTCGCACAACGACAGCGGAACGATGAGCATGGGTGTGATTCTTTGCGCTGTGCGATCGTTTCATTGTGTGCGTATATGCATGCACAAGCTAGCATATGAATGTATGCGTTGCTTGTGAAGTTTGACAACAGGCAGTTGCTTCGGCCAGCGCGCTAGCAGCCTGAAGTCAATTTTCTGTTTCGGCGTCGAGAGCCAAGAGACTGCGGCACAGTGGGCACAAACGGTTAATTTGCGGCGAAACTGTTATAGCTTCGAAAATAGGTGGCTTGACTTATGGCATAATTTTATTTAGTAAATACATACATATTGATGTATTCCGAATTGTTTAGTTTTGGCTCATAAATTTTGTCAAAATTAGTATAGTCATAAACAACAAAAATTATAGGTGTTGCACAACTTTTTTTCGATATTATAAATTTGATATACTGTAGTATGCGCCTATGTAATATTAAGAACATTTAAGTACGAGGGTCGTTTGATAAGTCCGTGACTTTTTGAATAAAATATATTTTTTTCGTCAAAGAAGCGTTTTATTTCTCAACATAATCTCCTTTTAGCTCTATACATTTAGTCCAGCGTTTTTCCAATTTTTTTATTCCTTCCAAATAATAGGTTTTCTCAAGGCCCTCAAAATAGTCGTTTGTTTCTGTGATGACCTCTTCATTTGACCCGAATCTCTTACCGCCGAGCCATTTCTTCATGTTTGGAAACAAAAAATAGTCACAGGGGGCTAAATCTGGAGAATATGCTGGATGGGGTAGCAGTTCGTAGCCCAATTTATGAAATTTTGCCATGCTGACTACACACGTGTGCACCCGTGCATTGTCCTGATGGAACAGCACTTTTTTTCGCCAAATGCGGTCGTTTCTGCTTCAAATCAATATCGAATCTGTCCAAAAGCTCTGAATAATATTCGCCGGTGATCGTTTTACCCTTTTCAAGGTAATCGATGTGAATGATACCTTGTGCATCCCAAAAAACTGTGGCCATGACCTTGTTGGCCGACAGACCCACCTTGGCCTTCTTTGGTGCACGTTCACCCGGAGAAACCCACTGTCTTGATTGTTCTTTGGTCTCTGGTGTGGTGTGGTGGATCCATGTTTCGTCTACGGTAACGAAACGGCGCAAAAATTCGTTTGGATTGCGGTTGAACATCGCCAAACACTCCTTTGAAATGGTCACACGGTTGCGCTTATGGTCGTGTGTGAGCAATCGCGGCACCCATCGCGCGGAAAGCTTTTTCATGTCCAAATATTCATGTAAAATGTGATGTACCCGTTCAGTTGAGATGCCTACAGCCTCAGCTACCTCACGCACTTTCATTCTCCGATCATCCAATATCATTCCATGGATTTTGTCGACGATTTCTGGCATGACGACCTCTTTTGGGCGACCTGAACGTTCGGCATCACTTGTACTGGTACGACCACAACGGAACTCAGTAAACCATTTCTTAACCATTGAAATTGATGGTGCAGAGTCCCCATAATATTTATCAAGTCTTTCCTTGGTTTCGGTGATGGATTTTTTACGCAAAAAATAATGCTTAATTAGCACACGAAATTCACTTTTTTCCATTTTCGTTAAAATTCACGAGATCGTCTGCTTTCAATGCCTATAAAACGCAAACTAAGAAACGCAGCTTTCTCAAAATTGTACAGTCAGCTGTTAATCGATAACTGCTGACAGGAGCAGTGTTGTATTTAGAGCAGGTGCGCGGCAAATACAAAAAGTCACGGACTTATCAAACGACCCTCGTACAATAGCATACAAATACATAGCAGCACTTTGTTGCTATGTTTATGCAACCAATAAGGCCCAAGGCGGATGTAACATGATCGTCCACTTGAAGGCTACAAAGTTTAAGTGCATGGTCAGCATTCCCACGCCGACCAAATGCCTAATACATAAGTGCATAACTCGCTCTCTCGATAAACACATATATATATATATATAAGAAATACATAATGCAGCCGCTCCGCTGCTGGCGTACCCGGCAGCGCAGCTACGCTGTTTAGCCTTCTTACTTTATATTGTAAGCATATGACAATCAATAAAAGTTTGTGTCTTCAAGCGAGCAGAACCTTCTCTGCTCGCTATCCGATAAATATACAAAAACCAATAAAGTGAATCGGCCTGAGTGCCTTTAAACCAAAAACTAACGAACGCGTTATTAATAATACTACATGGCGACCGTGACAGTCGTCCAACGTTGGACCTGATCATCACTAAAGTGACTCTTAACATGGAAAACCACCCCCGGCATAACTACTACACAACGGAGGAAATTCGAGAAGCAATCGACGAAGCGCTATCATCAATACCGGAGGAACTATGGGCACAACTGGGATGCGACACTAAAGGAAGCATCAACAAGGAAATTCAAAGTCTGAGTGAGCAAATAAATAGAGTGTTATGGGTAAGCGAGGCGGTGCAAAAAACAAAAATTACAAAAAGAATAGCACACATAAAGTGGCTATTATATGCACAAAAAGAGCCGATCGCATGGGCAACATCGCAAAAGCTATACGCTGAGATGTTACATTTGTCAAATGTACTGCTCCAAAGAAAAATAAACCCCACTCTAATTACTCATTCAGCAAATTATATATCATCTTTAAACAAAGTTATTAAAATAAAAACTCCACCTCCAGAAACGCACATCCCAAGACTACAGAAAAGCTGCCCAACTGACTGCGAGGGAATTTGGAGCCCATTCTGCGAGGGAACTTGCACACAACAGCAGCAGCAACAACAGCAGCAGCAACAACAGCAGCAACAACAGCAGCAGCAACAACAGCAGCAGTAACAACAACAGCAGCAGCAACAACAGCAGCAACAACAACAACAGCAGCAGCAACAACAGCAGCAGCAACAACAGCAGCAGCAGCAACAACAGCAGCAGCAACAACAGCAGCAGCAACAACGGCAGCAGCAACAATAGCAGCAGCAACACCAGCAGCAGCAACAACAGCAGCAACAATAAATCGAATGAATTGACAGCAGCGAGGGAGTGTCAGCGTGCCACCCCCGGCGACGACCAGCTGACACATAGAGGACAACAGTTGCAGCACCATCAAATCAAAATTTTTTTTATATAAACAAATATTGTAAAACAACTCATGTTAAATTGAGCAGAACCTTTTCTGCCCGATAGAGTGTGGCCCGTAAAGCCATGCAAATTAATAGGCAGGATCACATGTAAATTCTCCCCTAAGGTAATATTTCAAGTAATATTTACTATATTATTCATCAAATGTCCATAGGGACAAATAAAATAAGTAAAACAACATCTAAAGAAAATTTTATATTAGAATCAAACATTAGTAAACCCAATATGGGACTAATAGACACGAAGACAGTGGACTCCACTGCAAATGTTATTAATAAAGTAGAAGTATCCAATAACGATTTGTTCTGGATAACAATATTGTTAATAATAATAGCGTTAATATTGATAGCCAACGCGCTAATTAAGATTTATAAATTACATAATAAATGTCTTAAAAGCCGTTACCAAAGTACAGCGAACGGACTTGAAAATATATAAATTCCAAAAAAAATGTAAAAATAAGAAAATTGTAAAACAAATATGAAATCAGTTAACAAATAAGAAATTAAGAAATGAATAAAAACAATATATAAAAAAAAAAAAAAACAAGATTAAGGAATATATGAAAACATGTACTTAGTGTAGTATGGACTGGCAGAAACTACATGACAGACTACTAGAACTAAAGGAAAATTTTAAAAAATCACATAAAAGCCTAAGTCAGAATAGGACACTATCTACGGATACGTTAAATAAACATGCAACAATTCTAGTAGAAATTTTTAACGAGGCTAGATTATTAATACATGAGGCTAGAAGCAATCTAGATAAAAACAAATGGAATACAGTAGCAAAACTATTGGTAAACTTAAGAGGGAAATTAGTACAGATAAATGGGAAATATAATTTAAATATATCAATCCCATCAATACTAATTACCCCCCTGTCTATAGAAGTAGAAGCCCAGGGAACAAAAACCGAGTCATTGAGTGACTCAGACACAGATATAAAAGAAGAAGATATTCTGGATCTAACGATACCAGCTATAATTAAACTACAAGAAAACAAACAAGTAAACACAGCCACGATGACTGAAGATTCAGCCGCCATAAGGGCGTATATAAAAGATGTTTCTAGTTCCATACCAGAATTTGATGGACAGAAAATACATCTACAAAGGTTCATAACAGCAGTTAAATTGGTTGACCTCGCAAAGGGACCTTATGAACACATTGCCGTAGAAGTAATAAAATCAAAAATAATAGGCACAACCCTATATTTAGTACGAGATGAAAGTACAATTCAGGGAATAATAAACAAACTAAAAACTGTGATTGTCGGTGAAACGTCACAGAATGTAAGAGCAAAATTATCGACGGTTTTACAAAGAGGAAAAACCGTAACACAGTTCACAACTGAAGTCGATAATTTAAGGAAACTCCTACAAGCATCTTTTATTGACGAAGGCATACCGGCGGAACACGCCAACACATTGAGTACAAGAGAGGCCATAGACACAATGATAAAACGTGCCGAACACGAAAGTGTAAAAACCGTCTTAGAAGCGGGAACTTGTACTACAATGGATGCAGCCATAAGTGCTTATATTAGAACCAGTACAAGAGTTACTGGAGACGTCAATAAAGTTATGTTCTATCGTAACAACAACAATAACTTTAACCGAGGAAACAATAACGGTTATAGAGGTAATGGCCGAGGAAGAGGAAACGGCTATAACAATGGTTACAATAGAAATAACTATAATAATAATAACCGCAATAATGGTAATAATAATAATAATAGAAACCGCGGACAATCATATAGAGGCAACCGCAATAATGGCCAAAATAGAAATAACAATGGCAACAATAACAACAACTACAACAATAACAATCAAAACGTAAGAGTAGCCCAAAATAATCCAGGCAACTCCCAAAATAATTCGGGAAACTCCCAACAACCTTCAGGTACAAATCACTAGATAAAATAAAGATTCATGCCATCAATCAAAGCTTAAGCATATTTGTTTCATTTACTCACGTTGCAACAGGAAGACAGTTAACATTTTTAATTGACACAGGAGCAGATATATCAATTCTAAAAGAAGATTCAGATAATTTCGATACAATGCGAACAGACAATCAAATTACTATCCAAGGTATTAGCCAGGAAGTAATAAAATCGAAAGGACTAGCATCAATAGAGATTCAGACTAACAAATATATAATCCCACACAACTTTCACATTTTAGACAACCAATTCCCAGTACCTTGTGATGGAATACTAGGAATTGACTTCATAAAAAAATTTAATTGCCAACTAGATTTTAAACCTACAGAAGATTGGCTGATAATCAGACCAAACAATTTAGATTTCCCAATTAATGTACCAATTTCATATAACCCTGGTAATAACACAGTATTATTACCAGCACGCTCACAAGTCATACGACTAATAAATATCTGTACAAATAATGAAAATAATATATTAATCCCGAATCAAGAGATACAAACAGGTATCTATGCAGCAAATTCTATTTCGACTGCGCAAAATATCTATGTACGTTTACTAAATACAACAACATACGATCAATTGATCGATATTAGTCAGTTAAAATATGAACCACTTTCGAACTACGACTTAGTTCAAAACACCACAGAAAATAGAGACAAGACTATCATGTCTAAATTATCTAAACACTTTCCACCACAATTCAAAACACAATATATATTTATGTTGTCGCAAAATTTGATGACCCTAAAAAATTGTTTAAAAACTTCCAAAATTTTGAACTCTTTTTTTTAATATTGGATAAGGGTTCATTCAAATGAAATTTAAAAAAATTTTCCTTTTGGTATATCCCCTTTTGAGCACTATTTTATCAGTATTCGGAATAGATTCATATGAGTAATAATTTTTTGCTTCAAAACTGTATTTTAACTAATAAAAAACATAAATTTAATATGTGATTCTACATATTTGCACAAATGCATAATAAATTATCAAAAAAATTAAAAATTTTGGAAGTTTTTCAAAAAATTTTAGGTTAGGTTAAAATTCAGAAGTGATAGGCTGGTTTCGACTTTAGATTCATATTTGGAAGCTCTAAAAACATATAGAAACATATATCGCATGACCCGATCATGACCCCCCATTATTTTTTGGGGCTTTAAAAATTTTTCGAGTTTTTTGAGGTTAAGTCGAAACTCAGATGTGACACGTAATTTTTGACTTCGGATTCGGACTTAGCAGGACAAAATACATGTTAAAACATATATCGCATGTTCAGATCAGAATTCTATATATTTTGGGGGATATTTTAAGAATTTTCAGTTTTGTGAGGTTATGTCGAAGTCCAGACGTGATGGCGAAATTCTGAAATTCTTCGGATTCGAATTCAGCGACCCAAAATACATATAACTGCATATGCCGTTTACGCAGATCATGAAACTTTTTTTTTTTTGTGGGGCTGTGTAATCGGTGGGAAATTCGAGTGGCGATTCTATTCTGTTAACAAACTTTTTTTTACGGTATACTAAGATAATCCATGGCCTTATACAGTCAGCACCTGACTGTAGCGTTTGTATTTTTTGTTATTAAACTCGAAGCTTGTATCCCAATGATTTTAGAATAAATTTATTTTTCAATGTTGGCTTATTGCTTTTTTTCCCCTTTGAACCTTTTCGTTTAACTTTTCGAATAGAAGTGGGTTGTGGAATGTAAGTGACTGGTCTTTTATTATATACAATCATTTTATTAGTCATAAATGAATACGAATTGTAAATTTTTCACCTCGCAAATTTATTTTAAATAACCGTTTTGATCAGTTATATGTTTAGAAAGAGTTCTTATATCTCTAGTGTTGACTGGTAAATAAATGAGATTATTAGGGGTTACACTCATTTTATAGCCAGGTGGAACATTAATACCAAAATATGTACCACCTACAATATTACAAATATTTTAAAAATGTTTACAGGTTGGTAGTATTCTCTTATTAAATCCAAACAAAATTCCAATTGATCTTTTTTATCAAAATAAATAGGTTCTGTGCTTGTAGTAATATTTACTTTAAGTGTGTTATTATTGCTTTCTATACTGAATGTGTTATCAAGACCATCTGCTAGTAATTGGTTTTTTAAATAATCGTAAATATCTTCTAGTTCATATATGACCCTATAGGAATTTCAATGATCTTATCACCAATATGAAATACGTTATTACTATCATCGATATTGGGTATAGAATTATACATGTGAAAATCAATGAGTGCACACTCGTACTCATCATTCAGTTCTATTGGCGGAAAAAAAATTTGTGGTTAGTATTGGTTGACTCCCATTTAATGTGAGTGTGAATGATCTAACCATTTTGAAATCTAATGATACACTGGGAATAATAACATTCCCTCAGCCAAACATACCCTATTATATTCTTAGTTGACTATGAATTCTATACCGCCTTTATCTATTTCATTATCTTTGCTTATTAACAGAATCCCATATTTATCCTTCCAACACTTTTGACACATTTTCAGAAATGAATCATAACTCATATCTGTATTAATGTGGTCTCGGTAAATATGTCTGAAGATTATTATCATATTTGCGTTATCACGAATAAAGTGTTTCGGGATATGTGTATAGGTTTGACATAAGTAAAATGAATCAATATTATTAATTATGAACGGATATTATTCTGTTTATCACATGCAACATCATCGAAAATCATAATTTAATTATTTTTAGCTTCGTTGGGTGGTAAAACTGTTTCATTTTCCGAGAAAGTATAGTACCAACACCTTTTATCGGTTTCAATAGTTTTTCCAAATATTCGTACTTGGGTTGGAATAAATAAATGTTCTCAAATTTTAAACCGTTTGGACTCTCGATTAAGCCGAGCATTAGATTGGTTTTACCATAGTTGGATGGTCCAACAATAAGTGCTCTTATTGTATTAGGTAAGAGAGGGCTATGACGTGGTAATATTTGAAACAGTGATTGACCGTCATTACCACTCTCAATGTTTCTAATACAAATATATATTTTTTTTTTATTAAACGCATTGTCACACACACACTACTTCATTCAATGAGAAATGCTCATCGATTAAACATCAAATAAAATGGCTAAGCGCTTTTATAATTGTTCCAGTCATAACTCAAACTTGAAGCGAGGTGGTGGTATTATAAATAAAATAATGAATGGGCTACCTTTTGAAGCTCATCTACCTGGTTATAATTTTTGTGGTCCTGGTACAAAGTTATCTAAACGTTTGGCACGAGGCCATCGAGGAATAAATAAATTGGACGAGGCTTGTCGAATACACGATATCGCATATTCACAACATAAAGACTTAAGTGAACGACACGAGGCTGATGAAAAGTTGATAAACAGGGCTTGGGAACGCGTAAATGCAAAAGACTCTAGTTTAGGAGAAAAATCGTCAGCATATTTTGTTATAAATATAATGAAAGCAAAAGGAGATTTGGAATGGGTATGAGAAAAAGAAAGGGGAAAAAAATAATAAGAATAATAAGAAAAGACACGTTGTAAACTCCGAAACAAGAACATTTCACATGTCATCAAATCAGGTATACGAGCGTTTAAAGAAAAGAGACCATTAGACTTGATGAATGCAATTAGGGTTACACGCAAAGCAGTTACCAAATAAATTGGACGTCAGAAAAAAAACATTAAAGTTCCTAGGGTAATTAATTAATAAAAAATTGGTGGCTTTTTACCACTTGTTCCCATTTTAACTGCTGGTAGTGCTGCTATTGCTAAAGCAATCAAAAATGCAAACACAGGAAAAAAAAAAGTTGGAAGAGAGTAAGCGACCGATCAAGGCACGCAGTTTGAATCCGCAGTTTTCAAACATCTAGCCAATCTGATCGGAAGCAAACACATTCACACCACGGCCTATCACCCGCTATCAAACGGACTTATATAAAGGTGCCACAGATCTTTCAAATCGTCGTTGATGTGCAACAGTGGCACACCGTGGCCTCAACTATTACCTACAGTGCTACTCGGACTTCGTACCTGCTTCAAAGAAGACTTGAAATCATCTGCAGCTGAAATGTTATATGGAGTACCAATTCGAATGCCAAACGAATTTTTCGCCGACATGGGCGAAACGGTTGATCCCACGGCATTCCTGAGCAGTTTTCGAGACCATATGCAGAAAATTCGCCCGACTCCCACAGCACACCATGTCAAAGAAAAAATGTTCCTACTGAAGGGAATAGACAAATGCACCCATGTCTTCCTCCGCACAGACGCTGTAAAGCAACCTCTGGAGCCTCCCTACACCGGCCCATATGAAATCATCAAACGCGACAACGACCGAGTCTTCACTATACGGATCGACGGGAAGGACTCAGCAGTAACAGTCGACCGCCTTAAACCTGTTTTCCTTGTGAAGGAGGATCAGCAGTTCGACTCGGAGGAATCTAACTCCACTCTTCAAAGGACTTACGAGTATGAAAGGCGGCGTAAAGTGACTTTCGCGAGTCAATGATCGTGACGGATTCACTGGAAAGGGAGTACTGTGGCGGCACTGATTATATCGGTAGCGTTAACTACATGGCAACCCAAATAATACCAGATATAAGCGATACGGCAACTCTTAATATTAAGCTTCATTAGTTCGAACTTGCACATGCAAATCGCGCGTCTCACATTCTGTGGCTTTCATTGTAACTAAATACTACATATATTCAATACATATACTTAAATAAACTTAATGGCGAAACACACATCGCCATACGCTTGCCCGCCTCCCTTGTCAGCTGATACAACAAGCACTTGGTTTTATGCACATACTTTCTTAAATAACTTCTGTGTTTATTGTCCGATCGGATTGCAATTTCAAGAATACGTAGATATTTTAATGAGCTTAGTATATGTTTTAGTCAGAAAGTTGTATCTTTTATACTGCACTTACAAATTAAGTTCAAAAATTAAATTATTGATTTGCGGGGGCGGTGGGCGTGCCACATAACATTTGAAATAAACTTGATCCGCTTATAGTACACAGGAGTCTTCCTGTCAAATTTGGTAACTCTAGCTTTTATAATAGCTGAGATCTGTGCGTTCACACAGACAGACAGACAGACGGACAGCCGGACAGACGGACAGACAGACAGACATGGCTCAATCGACTCGGCTTGTGATCCTGAGCAAGAATATATACACTTTATGGGTCTCCGACGCCTCCTTCTGCCTGTTACATTTGCACAAAGTTAGTATACCCTCTTTTGACCATTTTTAATGGTCGAAGGGTATAAAAAGCATTAGTTTCAGAGATTGAGACAAACATTGTCGAGTTCAATAAAAGAATTTCTAACTTAAAGACAGTTGTGAAACGAATTGAAGAATTAGATGGTATAGAAGAAGATTTTTTTAAATACATTAGCTTTAACTCTTAAAAGTGAAAGTGAAAGCATAGAAAGAGGTAAACCTTTTCACACATCATCATCAACACTAAATTAGAATATACATATATAGTGGTATGAAGAAGTCAACGATTACGACAACAACGAAAATGTTGACATCAACGAAACGAGATATAGTGAATGAACTACATCGAGCATCAGTTAATAATTTTAAACGACGTAGAGTAATCGTGAAGGGTACTTATGGCAAGCTGATATAGTTTTTCAAAATATGCGTAGGGTAAAGCATTAAAAACAAAAAAAGCTAATTGTAGCAAAGGCAATGGAAAAAATATTCAAGCCTGGTCGTGGTGCACCAAAAAATTAACAAACTGATAACGGAACTGAATTCTATAATACACAGTTCAAAGCATTAATGCGCCGGTATGAAATCAACCACTACTCTACATTCAGTTCCCTAAATACATCAATTGTTGAACGTTTTAATAGAACATTCAAAGAAAGTTTTAATGGAGCATATAAATGGGTTCAAATATACAAACAACTAATTGATCTATATAATAATCGAAAGCATAGAACAATAGATATACATACATACAAGAGAAGACAATTAATGTAACCAAGGGGAATGAAGAAAAAATTCTAAAGACAGCATATAAGATAGTTGGGTACACAAAAATGAAATTCTATAAATATATACTTTGTCATCTAATATAATATTTACCCCACCACTTTAAACCAACATAAATATTAAATTTAAAACAATTTATATTGTATATTTTTAAAATATTTATTTAATTTCACAAGTTTCTTTATATAAACTTATACTAACAACAAATGTTTTATTCTTAATCAAATTTTATATATTAATAACAATTGTTTTTTGCCCCCTGCTTGCATCACTGAAAGAAGCAGCGGGCCTGGCACCCCAAAAACTCCTGGCTTTTGCCAAACTGACCAGCATACTAGACTGGGATAATTAAATCACGAAATTAACAGCCTCCATCACTTATCCAGCAACACTAAGGATCATACTGATCTATGTGAGGCTCCCCCTTGAGGGTCTGCCGATATAACCTAACCTATAACAATTGTTTTATTCTAAATCAGACTATGTTTATAACAAATGTTTTATTCTAAATCAGATTTCATACATTTTATAAATAAATATGAAATCAAAACAATTTTCTAATAAATTCTCTTTTTTAATTAAAGTTTATATTCAGGGCCACTTCAGCATAAAATGAATTAACTTCCGAGTTCTCTTTTTAGGCCATGGATTTTAAAAAAATTCATGGTCTATTGTGTTTGTCGGAACGGAAATGTGCGTAACAGGCAGAAGGAGGCATCTCCGACCCCATAAACTATATATATTCTGAATCAGTATCAGTAGCCGAGTCGATTGAGCCATGTCTGTCTGTCCGTCTGACCGTCTGTCCGTCTGTCTGTCTGTATGAACACCTGGATCTCAGAAACTATAAGAGCTAGAGTCAAAAAATTTTGCGACAACATACATAATGTCTCAAAGCTTTTGTAAAATTTGGACACGCCCCTTCCCGCCTCTGTAAATCAGTAATAACTATTTAACAACTACAATATTAGCTCAACAACCAAAGTTGTATATCTTACATGACAAATACCTTGCCACGGGCGTTATGTGAAAATTTCATTTAAATCGGACTATTAATAAGTGAGATATGATACTAATTAAACTTTGATTATATATATTATATTTGCATTGTATGGTAACAGAATTGGTTCACAATGCAGCTTTGCCGATGGGTCAAGGAGTGAGGCAATGGCCGAGTGGTTAGAGTGGCGGACGGCAAATTAAATTGACTGTGAGAGAGTGCGCGTGTGTTCAACTCCCGGTTGAGGAGGGTGCGAATGAATTATCATTTATTAGTTATTTATTACTTTATTTTGTTTATTTGTTTCTAATGTTTATTTTATTCTAATACACTAAAAGTAAAGTTGCAGTCAAGCGGGTTGTAATATAGCAGCTACAAACAAATTAAATTATTTAATTAAATTTCAATAAAATATAGTTTTTCCTCATTGTTTTCATACTATATTATGCAATAAAATTATAATAGTTACAAATAATATTAATTATTTATAAATAAAGTTTACTATTATTATTATATTTAGCACGCATCAAAAAGACGCGAGCCAAAATTAAACAATGCGTTCTTCAATGTCGTCACTCTTTCCGTATTTGGCCTGTTATGACTTTGCAATTCAATATGATTCTTATTGGATATTGTTATTTTGTTTTGCTCTCAATATTTTGAATGTGCGAGTGGGACGCCCATACATACATGTCTGCATATCCACATGTATGTATTGGCATCCCACTTCAACACACATTATTGCACGCATGTATGTACATACATATGTACAATACAATTAGATTTGGAGTTGCTGTTGTGTACCAACGAAAGAAAACTAAGTTCTAATTACATATATTGCGTACCAAAAACTTAAAAAAACCGTCTACCACCGCCGCCCCTTTTCAATGTTATTGAGCTTTTAAAATATTTTAATGAAAAATAATGAAAAACAAAAACTTTCACATGCCGATCGCGGTAGCAATCGAACCCCGAAACACGGTCAACACAACATTGTTGGCCTTACAGTCCGAGACATAATCCACTCAGCCACTGAATAACCCTGGCTAGTGCCAAAAAATCAACAAGAAGCACATGATATAAGTTTTGGTACACGCTAGAAATGCATACATATACCTATTGCCCTCTCGCTCAGTCTAATGGTTGCGACACTTCGCTTCTGCTTTGTCTATGCGTTCTTCTTTTTCTGTTCGTTAATTCAAATTGCGCGTATCGTCGAACACTGTATAAAATTGATTTCCGCCAAATTTTTAATATTAATCCAAATAAAGCGCAATTTTCATTGCAAGTTTTAATAAATATCCGAATATAATTAAGTTATCTATGTCTGCAGATTGCAGAAATTAATTAATTTGGGGAACATTTAAGTTGCGGAGAACATCTCAAGTCGACTCACGAAAGTTTAACTTTTTAAGAACAACTGGCACCATTACATGTGCTGTAACTTCCCCTTGGTGTTCCCTAGGTACTGATTATTTTTGATAATCGGTGGAAAATTCGAGCGACGATTCTATTCTGTTATTTAAAAACTTTTTTTTACGGTATACTAAGATAATCCATGGCCTTATACAGTCAGCACCTGACTGTAGCGTTTGTATTTTTCTTCTTTATATTGCTTTAATAGAGCTTTCTGTTTAAATGTTTTATTTTCAGCATTCTCTATCTCTTCAATTGTCTTATCCCAAACTAAACATTTTAGGTTATATCTTCCATAGCCTTACGTTTCTGTATCCATAATGTCCATTATGTAAATCTGGTTTCATAACTCTTTTATCGACTTTACTATTTAGGACAATTTTTGAAATTGTACTTGTTTTAAGTACATGGTTAACTAACCTAATCAATGTCATGGTACCTTTCATTTTTTTACCAGTATTTAAAAATTTGTTATAATCAGCAAAGCCGATTCGCTTAACACAACTTGCCTTAAGCCCTTTCGACTTTTTTGCTTCTCGAGCACCAGGAACAAGAAATGAATACATTTTTGAACGTAAGCCTTCGAATTCACTCATAAGCTTCCCATTCAACTCATCCTTAAAAAACCCTTTGCGTTTCTTCTTAACGCTGCTAAAATTATATTTATTCAGCAGGTCTGAATCATAATCTGATGTATCAAATTTAATTTTAAGATCTTCACGTATATCAGCGTAAAAATCATCAAATTTAATCGTGTATATAAAAGAGTCTCTATCCATATAGTTTAAGTACACAGACTCACCAAACTTTGGTTTTGTAAGGAAGCTTTTCATGGCCGGGCTAAGCTCAGTCTCGCCCAGGTCCACTTTACAGAAAATTTATAAAGTACAGAGACCTGAGACAGAGAATGTGACCTCTTTTAGGGCGTAAGTGATTTCGCTGCTCAGTTGACCTACTTTTAGTCGTAGATGTCGGTGCACCAGCCTCACACATATAGAACCCCCGCACTTTTGCCTCGGTGCTTTTAATTAAATCCTAGTTATAAGGGAAAACACTATATGTTGTTCTGTTCTTTATTTTTATTTATTTTTTTCAACGAAAACATTTCCCTACCTACACCGTAGCCTGCTCTGTTCTTCGGTTTATTTTATTTTTTTGGTTTCTACTAAGTTTCCCTGCCTGCTAGTTGTTTGCTCACCCCTATTGCTGTTGTCGATCTGTCCTAGTCCAGCGACGGTTCTTCTGCGGCAGCGGCGTTGTTGTTTTTTTGCTTTCCTGCGTAGCGCTGCGGTCCTTTGGTGACTTCTCCTTGGCGGTCCTGTTGTTGTTGTTTTTTTTCTTCCCGCGCTGACACGAACTATGATTACTGGCACTTTCACTGATCACGGCTAAGCTGCGCTCAGGTTTGTTGTGTGCGTGGCCGTCGCTTGCGCTCGCTCTGTGTGTGGGTGCGTTCTCTTCCGTGCGTGGTCGTCGCTTGTGTTCGCTCTGTCCGTGGTCATTGTTCGTCTTCGCTCTCTTCTCTGTTGGGTGAATACCGTCGCTCGCATTTGCTCTTTGTGTGTGTGTGCACTCTCTGTTATGTTCGCTCTCCCTGAGCTTGTGTGCGCCCTATATTCTTCATTAAATGGCTATGGTCTATGACCGACTTCATCGAACTTAATAACTATTGCCTTCTTGGCGATTTCTAATCTAGAGGTAACCTTCGTATCTAGAGGTAACCATTCAAACCCACCATATGGTAACGGCTATGACATTGCCCAAGCATATAAATTATTAGCGTCTAAATATATATATATGAAGCATCTTTTGTTGCATCATATTCCGGTAGATATTTATTATTCGCTTTCGTATATTTCTTAGTACATTGCAATATACCGCCACGTATCTATACATATCAATATCTGTAAGTAGATCCAATTCAATATTGGTACTTTTTAACATGGCGTCCCAAGACAAACCTGGAGTATTGAAAAACTGAGCAGGGTCTAGAGAGTATATGCTAATACATAATTGTCTAAAATTGTTAAAGATGTCTGGCAATAGCAGAACATCAGTTTTCAAGTACAACTCTAAGTAATTTTTTAGAGTTGTACATGAAAACTTGTTCCACACAACTAGAGCATGTGCATAGCTTTCTTCCGAACATTCAGATTCAGTTAAGTTACTGTAAAAAGCTTCTCTTGGTGATAGAGAAATTTCTTCAAGTTTATCAACTGAACTTAAATGTTCATAGGGAAACACACCCTTTTTACGCATCAATTGAAACATTGATTCGGACTCAAACATTTGTCTAGTAGTGGACATTTATAAATCATCTAGGTTAGACGCTAATTTGCCTAACGAAGATGACATGAAACGGAAGGAATCGAGAAAACGAATCTACAAATTCTTTCCAAAGGAGATTGGAACAAATTTTGATACTGAAATATATTGTTCCTTGTTGAGCGACAGTACGCTAACTTTTCCAGGTTTATTTGCCAACTCGTTAATAAACAAGTGACAATCATATCTAGTCAAATTATGGAAAAATACTGGTATAAAATTGGGTACTTTATATTTTAAGTTGCAGGAATTGTGTGCAGCACCCCTGACACCAGTAAAATGACAATGATCTCTAACTCTATCTTCTAATAGGGGTGATGCACATATAAAACAATTCTTGGTCTCCTGAAACTCAATTTCGTCATCAAAAGACATTTGAATAGGCACATTTTTAGATAAATACGTATCATATTTGTGAGATTTTCTACTAAGCTACTTATAAATGCTGAACTGGCCCTCACACTTGTTTCTAACTTAAAGCTACTTAACTCATTATTATATGCACACTTTATAAAGTATGCATATGAAATAGGTAAATGTGTATTAATATCTATAATTTTATCACTCACACTCTCATTCTTGGATTAAAGAATGGCTTCGAAATCAGTGTAGACGGCGAATGATACCGTGAAATATTTCTAATCCAAGTGTAGTGAGCCTTCTCATCACTTTCCAGTAACATGTTGATGTGATGCTGTTTGACGTCTTTGGGATAGAAGATGGGCCCGATCACATTTCCTTTTTCCAGATCATATCCAAAGACTGTTATACTGATCAACGGGTTCTTATCCATAAACTTGTTAATATGTTTAGGATTGAGTGGGAACTCTAAACCTTCAAAGTTCAAAACAATATTGTTTACTTTGATTATGTGTTCAGATATCCTCACATCATATGATCTACATCTTTCAGCATGTTAATCTTCCTCCTTTATCGCAGCAATCACTGTCCATTTGAAACAGTATTCGTCATTGTTTTTGAAGTTCACGATCGCTTTTTTACTACTCAAACTCTTGGGTAGTGCGATAAAGGAGGATCCTCTTATGGGTTTATACTTATTAACATTCATTTCCAAACGGATAATGTGAGTTAATGCCCATCCACTATCCCTCTCTTGAGGATTCCTCTGCAGTCAGATGTTGATATCGCCTATTGAGATTTATAACGCAGTCAGACCACTTGGGCAAAACATCATAATCAAGTTGCTCTTCATATTTTGATTTTGTAATATAATCCACCTTAGATAGAACGAGATGAATGATCATTGCATTGGCTACATCCTTTTCATTACCCAATGACAAAGGGGACTCAAAAATTGCCGAAACCTTATCAATTATTGACCTCAATGCGGATGCAGGAATGTCAAAAAGCTGAGCGAGTGTATCGAAAAAAATAAGGCATTTATTGTCGTAAACACGGTGCAAACTTGCTAATGCTTTTGGATAATTTACTGCTGACATTTGATATGCTTGTACTGTACCTAATGCTTCATCTGATAGACATGAAATTAAATGATTAAATTTTTCAATGTCCAAGATCGAATTATCTGAATCTACCAAACTTTCAAATAAACTGATAAATTGCTTAAATTCAGCATGCTTCCCACTAAATGTAGGTAGTTTCAGTTTTGGTAAATTTGAATGGTGGCTAATATAGCTTGGCGCATTTTGGGTTTGTGATTTATTACCACTTGGAGCTAGAGCTGACATAAATAATGCTTTAGTTGTTACACAAATTTCTTCTAAACCGGATCGATTATCATTTTCAGGATCCAAAAAATCAATTTCTGATTGCAAACCAATTGCCTTTTCAATATAGGAATTTAACATATCTAATCGGCATTGCAGTTCAAACTGATTTTTTGATATAGAGCCAGATTCAAATTTATGTTTTATGCGGGAAATGTCCTCTGTTACCTTGTCTAAGCGAACAAACAGCTTGTTCAGCTTCGTGCTGCCGCAGTCGGGGTCATTGCCCTTTGAGCCTTTTTCGACAATAGTCGACTTCTGGTCTTTAGAGTCGTTTTTACTCATGATAGAAATTTTTTATGGTATAAGCCAAATTTTAAATGTATTTTCAAATAAAAATAATTTGTTGTTTGTTTTGTTGTTTTTATTTTAATTTGTAATATTGTTCCAGTTTATTACTTTGAAGTGATAGAAGAACAGAAGAGCGGCAAATTGCAGTAAATTGCGATGTCAACAAAGAAGCCCTGAGCATCTAATGCACAGAGAGCGAAATATCGGAACGCAGCAAAGGAACACACGGTATAGCAAGCGGTCGGATCAAAAGTAAGGTAGAAACATGCGAACGAAAGAGGGAGAATTTTTGCCGCTACTTGTTAAGGTTTAACTGTCCGCTTTTTCCGTTTTGGTTATGTGCCAAGGTTGATTTAAACTTTTTTTGCAAGCGAGATGATTTTAATTTGTTTAAATGAATACTTTTGTGTTTTATTTTAATTTTTAGATATTTCGATTAGCTCAGATTTTTTTTTTTTGCTTCGAATTGTGTGCACACTTTTTAATAAGATATGATATCTCAATGCCAATACAAAAATGCAAGTACTTGAGCTGCCAATGCTTCAAGTCTACTTTTAAATTTTCTTTTGTTTTGGCACTGTTACCTGTGCATCAGACGAATCCACTTCCCTAGAATCCAAGTCAATTTCTATTGGGTTGCAAGACACTCCAGATTACCAATGAGCTTGATTAAAGTGATTGGTTAATTCCAGCCACAGGTCACTCTCAGGCGAAGATTAGCCGCACCAAATATGCAATACTCAATGTATTGTGAACGCGACAGATGGAACTGGGGTGATACCGCGCAGCCAAGCAATTTTGAAAATTTTTATTTAATTATAAAATGTTTTAAACTTATACGCAACAAGTTTAAAAAGACACTTTCCGATTGTCCCTGCTCGGGCGCCATGAACAGATTTTAAAACCGAAAATTACGATAAAATGATACGGGTTTGTAGTACGTTAACTAAAATAAGCAATTTAATTATTGCTCTTTTAACCGGAACTTCGCGGAAAGTAAAATTAACTAGGCTGCTACGGATTAAAAATAACACCACCAAGTTCAATGATCCAAATGAGAGTGATTCTATTTTTGGCACAAGGAGAAGGCAAGAGCACAAAGTAAAGACTTACAGCTAGCTTATGCTAATTAACAGCGTTTCATTATGTGTTCAAGTTATACGTATGTACTACTTAATGTAAAAGGCTACTACTTAATATAAAAGTACATTTTTGTTATACTAGTAACTGACTCGGATCCAACACTCCTCAAAGAGATAAGCCGTCTCTGGTCTTAGAGAAAATAATAAAGATTCACGTGTCGAAAAATTTCATAACCCACACAAACGTAATTTAAGGAGGGTGGCGGAAAGTAGGCAGTGATTTTTGTTGTGCTTTGTGGATTGCAAGCCTGTATAAGGATAGAAAGTTTAGTGATCTTACGTAAGTAAGAAATTTATTTTTCTCAAAAAAATTAAATAAAACTCGTCAAAAATAATATTTTACTTAAAAAAAAACGTTTGGATGAAACAGGACTTGGCTGTTTTATTAAAATTGCAGAAGAGCAGCAAACAACTAGCAGCCTCGACGCTGAAAACTGTTCACTTTTCCCCTAAAAGTAGGCAAGGGTAGGTAATGTGGCGTTAATACAAGCGAAATTAGTAAAGTTCTGAATCCTCGTTATTTTTCCCAGCAATCACATCAGTGGGAATCCATAGGAGCGCCCCTTTTCTTTTCCGGCCAAAGGACCACCCTTGCCGCTCTTTCCCGTAGGAGCAGTACTTGTGCTCTTGCTCATAGGAGCACCGCTCAGCACTTCGTGGTCAAAGGGGCACTGCTCTGAATATCTCCCCATAGAAGTATCTTTGGAAGAAAGTGCCCAAGTAACCTGAAAGCCCAAATTTTATTGGCGTACGTGGAGAAAGCCACCTAGGCCTCTAAACTCAGCATTTGTCACTAAACTCAACCCGTGTATAATCCAAAAATGCAACGTTAATCCAATCAATAAACCATCAAATTGATTTAATGAGCTGCGTCTTAAAGCTTGCCTGATGTTCCTCCATGTGCAGAAGAGAGCTTAAGAAAAATAGTGTTTTGTAACAGTCTAATAAAGGAATTATCTTTTATTTAATTGAATATTTTTATTAGTATTGGAAGCAGCGAAGGTGCCGCTTCCAACGTTCAGTTGAATCTGGTTTATATGTATTTATGCTCTCTTAAGCTGGAGCGCTAGGGTATATGCATACACTTGAGATCGGTCAAGTGGTCGGCGAGTGTAACAGAATGTTGACACTTGCACATTCTGTGAGCGCGCTGATCGACTCATATTTCGCCACTTGGGTTTAACACTGGGCCTCTGTTTATGTAAACAGTGCATCAAAGTGTAACAGTGTGTTCATTATCACCAAGGGGAAGTTACAGCACATGTAATGGGGCTAGTTGTTCTTAAAAAGTTAAATTTTGGTGAGTCGACTTGAGATGTTCTCCGCAACTTAAATGTTCCCCAAATTAATTAATTTCTGCAATCTGCAGACATAGATAACTTAATTATATTCGGATATTTATTAAAACTCGCAATGAAAATTGCGCTTTATTTGGATTAATATTAAAAATAGAAAAAACCACAGTCGCGCTGCACGCGACAGTGGGATACCCTTCGACCTACATACATATGTTCCGGTGTAGTTTAGTTTGTTAAATTCATACACATACAAATGCGCATGCTTTTATATTATTGCCGACAGATGGCGCTCGCGCTTTGCGCTCGCCCGCCTCCCTTGTTAGCTGATACAAGCACTTGGTTTTATGCACATACTTTCTTAAATAACTTCTGTGTTTATTGTCCGATCGGATTGCAATTAAGAGAATACGTAGATATTTTAATGAGCTTAGTATATGTTTAAGTCAGAAAGTTGTATCTTTTATACAGCGCTTACAAATTAAGTTCAAAAATTAAATTATTGATTTGCGGGGGCGGTGGGCGTGGCACATAACATTTGAAATAAACTTGATCTGCTTATGGTACACAGGAGTCTTCCTGCCAAATTTGGTAACTCTAGCTTTTATAATAGCTGAGATCTGTGCGTTCACACAGACAGACGGACAGACAGACAGACAGGGCTCAATCGACTCGGCTTGTGATCCTGAGCAAGAATATATATACTTTATGGGGTCTCCCACGCCTGTTACATACATTTGCACAAAGTTAGTATACCCTTTTTTGACCATTTTCAATGGTCGAAGGGTATAAAAATTTGGCGGAGATCAATTTTATACAGTGTTCGACGATACGCGCAATTTGAATTAACGAACAGAAGAAGAACACATAGACAAAGCAAAGCGAAGGGTCGCAGCCATTAGATTGAGCGAGAGGGCAATAGGTATATGTATGCATTTCTAGCGTGTACCAAAACTTATATCATGTGCTTCTTGTTGATTTTTTGGCACTAGCCAGAGTTATTCAGTGGCTGAGTGGATTATGTCTCGGACTGTAAGGCCAACAATGTTGACCGTGTTTGGGAGTTCGATTGCGCTACAGCGATCGGCATGTGAAAGTTTTTGTTTTTCATTATTTTTCATTACAATATTTTAAAAGCTTAATAACATTGAAAAGGGGCGGCGGCGGTAGCCGGCTTTTTTTAGTTTTTGGTACGCAATATATGTAATTAGAACTTAGTTTTCTTTCGTTGGTACACAGCGGCAACTCCAAATCTAATTGTATTGCACATATGTATGTACAAGTTAATTACTTGCAGGTTGCAAAGTAAAAAATACAAACGCTACAGTCAGGTGCTGACTGTATAAGGCCATGGATTATCTTAGTATACCGTAAACAAGTTTGTAAATAACAGAATAGAATCGCCGCTCGAATTTTCCACCGATTATCAAAAATAATCAGAACATCTCAAGTCGACTCGTAGGTCACCAAAATTTAACTTTTTAAGAACAACTAAATCCATAACATTTGCAGTAGCTACCCCTTGGTGTTCCCTAGGTACTGATTATTTTTGATAATCGGTGGAAAATTCGAGCGGCGATTCTATTCTGTTATTAACAAACTTTTTTTACGGTATATTAAGATAATTCATGGCCTTATACAGTTAGCACCTGACTGAAGCGTTTGTATTTTTAAATTTACTTTTATTGTGTGTCACATTTTGTCCTCTATTGTTTTCGTTATAATGTTTTTCATCTAGTTGTTCTATTCTGCCTGTTCTCCTAAAGGGATTTTTGGATTTCGAGCGCGTTATAGGGGCTTGTCTATATTTTGTGTCAACTTCGTAATTTTTTCGGTTCTCATTAAGTTTGTTAATTTTGTTTTCTTTAATTTTCTGAGTCATAAGTAGGTGTGCCTGTGTAGAGTAGTATGTAAGCTGGTATTTGTCCGGTTGTATTGTGTTTAGTTTTATGGTTGTATGTGTATAAAATTGTTTCTATTCTTGTTTCCCTATTTTCTCTATTATTCGGTATTAATAATTCGGATCTTTTCATTTATTGTTTTATGAAGACGTTCTACATCTGCTATTCCTGTTTTGCTCGTGGTAATATCTAATTGTATATCTTCGTTATTTAGCCAGACTTTAAAAGAATTACTCATGAATGCTGAGTCTTTGTCTGCTTTAATTTTTTGTGGTTTTCCCATGTCGTTAAATATTCTAGTTAGAGCTCTTTTGGCTTCTAGCCAATCTCTACTATTTGTTTTTATAAGTGATGCAAATTTTGAATAAACGTCAGTACAGGATAAGTATTGTTCATTGTCAATAGCATAAAAGTCAATTACGTAAAGTTCTCTTGGGTTATTTGACTCTGTGGTTATTTCAAAAGCAAGTTTTGTTGGCCTATGTTCTGTTTTTGCAAGATTGCAGACTTCGCAATCATTAATGATATTTTGAATTAATTTGTTATAGTCGGGAAAATAGTGAGTTTCTTTAAAGAGTCGTACCATTTTTTCGATACCAGGGTGCAGTAATTTTATGTGTTGAATAATAATGAATTCCTTGAATTCAGCGTAAGAATTAATGTCCTTTAGTTTAATTATACTTTTTAAGATTTTTAAGTTACTGTGTGGGTTAATAGTTTCGTGGTATGCGTTTTGAAGAACGGAGAAATCACTGTCATTGTCTATGTAAATTACGCTAGTGTGGTTCAGAAAGTATTTAATTAAAAAGTCTTTTGCTATTGGGAGAGCCATCTCTGTATATTTTATAGTGATTTTAGTTTTAGTGAAATATTTTGATATGTTTACTTGGTCTATGGAGTCTTTTATAAATTCTATTTGTCTAGTGAAATAGTTTATAGGTTTCTCAGTGATTTGAATATAGTTTTCATTACCTTCGAATGCACTATGTATTGTTGCTGCTGTTGAAATATTTTCTTCTTCACCTGTCATATTTTCTTCAATTTTGACTCGAGATAAAGCGTCTGCTACGTAATTTAGTTTTCCTTCCAAATATTTTATTTTAAAATTGTATTCACTAAGTTTGATTCGCCAACGTTGTAATTTCATGTTAGGTTCTTTTATATTATTTAGCCAGACAAGGGGTTTATGATCACTTAATATTTCAAAGGGGCTCCATATATATATGGGCGGAAGTACTTGGTTGCCCAAACAATTGCCAATAATTCTTTTTCTATTGTACTGTAATTCTGTTCGTGGTCGTTTAATGTTTAAAATTGCTGGCGTCAGTAGTAACTTGAAATGTTTTTGTAAAGTCAGGGCAAATGAGAATGGGGTCGTTCATGATAAGGGTTTTTAACTTTTCGAAAGATTTATTATATGCTTCGTCCTTTATATTAATTTTAGCTCCTTTCTTTAAAAATAAGGTGAGAGGTTTTGCTATTTTTGCAAAATTTGGAATGAACTTGCGGTAATATCCGCAGTTGGTTGCCCACTTGACAAGTGGAAAACCTCCTGATTCTAATATTGTCTGAACTTGATTGCAAATAGCGTTAAGTTCTTTAACACTATCTGCACCTGCCAACATATCATCGACATAGAAACACGTTTTAATCACATCTGATCCAATCGGATGTGATTGGGCGTGCATGTTGGCCAGCTCAAACAAGCAGCGTATCGCCAGAAAGGGTGCAGAAGCTGTACCATATGTGACTGTATTAAGTCGGTATGCGTGAATATTTTGTGAAGTATTTTCTCTCCACAAAATTAGTTGGAAATTTCTGTCTTTTTCAGAAATATTAATCTGCCTGTACATTTTTGAAATGTCAGCAGTTACGGCATACTTATTCAACCGGAAGTTGATCAGGGTTGAATATAGCTCCCTCTGAATTGTCGGCCCCACCATCAGTGTTTCGTTTAGAGAAACAGCTGTTGACGTCTTACTAGAAGCGTCGAAAACTACACGAAGCTTGGTGGAGGAACTTTCAGGCCTAAGAACGCATTGATGAGGAATATAATAATGCTGTCCTAAAGGAGTTGACTTCAGAATGGACATATGTCCCAAATCCAAATATTCTTTCATGAAGTCATGGTACATGCTTTTAAGAACTGCATCCTTCGATAATTTACGCTCAAGTTGCAAAAAACGCCTTTCAGCAGTTTGAAAGGACAAGCCAAGAACTTTAGGATCGGTCTTGAAGGGGAGATCCACTTGGAAACGACCAGAAGATAACTTTACAGTTTTCTTGAAGAACAGTTCACAAGCTTGCTGTTCAGCTGTTTGGCGACCAGCCTTCGACTCGAACGGACCTTGATCCAATTCCCAGAAACGGTTAACTAACGAGTCGAGAGAACAATTAGTTTGGGCTACTAAACACCCACTGAACTGATGCCTTGGCACTTGTCCAGTATATTTGCCTGCTACTATCCATCCTAGCAGCGTTTTTTGCATTGTTGGAAGTTCAGAACCCAGTTTTATTTGCCCAACGCACAACCATTCATAAAATAATTCTGCTCCCAAAAGAATGTCCACCTTAGCTGGCCTATAAAAATCTGGATCTGCCAACTTTATGTTTTTGGGTATTTTCCAATTTGAAATACTCATGGACTGTCCTGGCTGTGTTGTTGAAATGGATTTCAACACCCAACAGTCAGCCGAAAAATTGTGGGAATTTATGCGCGACTGAATAGAAGCACATATCTTTTTTTTGCTATCTATTGTTGCACCTCCAACCATCGAAATAGCTAAATATGTTGGCTCCCGCTTGAGCCGTAACATCTGGGCCATATTCTCTGATATCAAATTGATTTGGGAACCACTGTCAAGCAAGGCTCGTGCAGAATGCAACTGACCAAATCTGTCTTTAACATTAACGACAGCCGTGGCGAGAACAATTTGTGCATTATTTGACACATGGCCCAAATGCACGTCTGCCACAGTTGCTTGATGTGTAGATACCTCACCTTGATCAGGAGTAGTATACCTGTGAAGCAAGGAATGGTGAGGACCTGAACAAACTCTACACTTTGGCGCCTTACACTTAGAGACTGTATGCCCAACAACCAAACAATTTAGGCACAACTTTTGTGCTTTGACATATTCGAAACGCTGCATAACTGAAATTGCAGAAAACGATCGGCACGAAGAGATATTGTACGTTTCAGACTTGCAAAAACCACATACAGACGTTGATGGACGCCCTCCATCAGAAATAGCAAAGGACGACTTACCCTGATGGGGCTTCTTGGCGTCAATTCGCGGCTTTGTTTTGTCACGAGTTGACTCCTCTGTTGACAAATACTGATATCTTTTATTCAGTTGTCTAGCACAATCTTCCCAGGATGGCAGCGTATCATAGTCAAGCTGCTCTTCAAAACGAGTTTGGTACCATGGTCTACCTTTGCCATGACCATGTGAATTATCATTGCATTAGCAATGTCTCTGTCGTTTCCTAACGACGACAACGAAGCATAAATAGCAGACACCGTGTCTATGATTGATCTCAAACTCGATGCAGGTGGTTTTGTCATGCTAGGTATGTCAAACAATTGCGAAACTGTATCAAAGAATATAAGACATTTGTTATCATATACTGCCTTGAGACTAGCGAGGGCCTTTGGATAGTTACAATCCGTTAATTGATATGGCTTAACTATCCCCAATGCTTCATCGGACAAACACGAAACTAAATGGTTGAACTTTTCGACGTTTGACAAGGAATTGTCATTGTCGACCAAACTTTCAAACAGGCAGATGAAATTTCTGTATTATTATCTAACTCAGCCTGTATATTCATCGCCTTTTCAATGTAACCGTCTAAAAGTTCTAAACGGCACGCTAACTCTGTTTTATCAGACGAAATGGTCTTTGATTTATTTGCTGTTTGCATACGGGAGATGTCAGCGCTAACCCTATCAAATCTTTGCAAACACAGCGATAATTTTGCGGCTGTTTTGCTGACTTGTGGCTTTTCACCAGTCTTTTCAGAATCACACATGTTGCTTTAAAAGAATGTATTAATTACTCAACAATGAAAACAATCTCACAACTTTGTGAGCTACCCTCGCCACGACGCCGACTATGTAAATCTAGCTTGCCTAATACACACACACACGCAACCTATGCGTTGTGTGAGCAAACAACGAAAGTGATCCAAGCGATCCAAAGTAAGGCAAGCTAACGTTTACTGTAACTACGTTTGTAGGCAGCAATGTAAAATGCGGGGTGCGGGGTAAGCTATTCTAACGAACGAATATATACACACGCACTCTAAGTGGTATGTATATCAAACAAACGAAACAAGCGAGAAGAGTATAAAATCAAAGTTCGCTGACACTACGTTTGTAGACAGCTGTAAAATATGCGGGGTGCGAGGTAACAAAATGCAAGCGGCGGCAAATGCAAGCGACGCCGAATGCAAGCGAGATCGAAAATGAACTAAGAAAATTGAGAGCGCAAGCAATCAAAGAGAATATGTATGTAGGTGTGTATGTGCAAACGCAAATATGTATGTGCGTATAACTTTATGTATTAGCATATGTTCGAAATTCGCGATTATATGTAAATATGTAAAGACCGCGACAATTTGCGTTGCACGCGACAGTGGGATACCCTTCGACCTATGTGCCGGTGTAGTTTAATTTGTTAAATTCATACACATATACAAATACGTTATGCTTTTAAATTATTGCCGACAGATAGCGCTCGCGCTTTGCGCTCGCCCGCCTCCCTTGTTAGCTGATACAAGCATTTGGTTTATTGTCCGATCGGATTGCAATTTCGAGAATACGTAGATATTTTAATGAGCTTAGTATATGTTAAAGTCAGAAAGTTGTATCTTTTATATAGCGCTTACAAATAAAGTTAATAAATTAAATTATTGATTTGCGGGGGCGGTGGGCGTGGCACCTAACATTTGAAATAAACTTGATCAGCTTATAGTACACAGGAGTCTTCCTGCCAAATTTGGTAACTCTAGCTTTTATAATAGCTGAGATCTGTGCGTTCACACAGACAGACAGACAGACAGACAGACAGACGGACAAGGCTCAATCGACTCGGCTAGTGATCCTGAGCAAGAATATATATACTTTATGGGGTCTCCCACGCCTGTTACATACATTTGCACAAAGTTAGTATACCCTTTTTTGATCATTTTCAATGGTCGAAGGGTATAATCATGCAGTTGAATATTACTTGTTAGTATATATGTATATAAAAACGAAAAAGGGAATATATGTATGTATGTATGTTTGTGTTATTCTATGTACATATGTGTAAATTTGTACAGTTGTCTGCTGTTCGCAGAATATTTTGGCGGCTTGTTAGGTGATTTACGTATTAAAGGCCGTTAATAATGTACATACATACACGTACATATATACAAGAATACTTTGCACGCAAGTGTTAGTAAGTGCCAGGAATTGAGCTGTTCAAAATTTTGTTTTTAATTTTATGTCGAACAGAGCGACAGCACACAATAAACCTTCAGCTCAATTTTTGACACGAAATACCTGGAGACTGTCTAGGGAATCAATAGACATGGAACGAGATTTTTCCATTTGGTCCAGCGACGACAACAAATCCGGCTTGGCAGCGAAGTGCAACAAAGTGGTTAAGATGTTTTTGTTTACTATTTTGCACCCACACACGAACGCGCAAGCAATGGCCAACAAGCAAACAATAATTTTCACAAAAAATTTAAATTGTTTAAAAAAAAACACCGAAGTCCCTGCTCGGGCGCCAATGAAAAATCCGCTAAGCGTTTTTAGCGAAACGAAAGTGCGAAGTTAATCAAATAATGAGACGCGGTGAATTTGGTTAACAATCAATTTATTGCTGCTGATGGCACGCTAAGTTGCTCGACAAACGACTTCAAAATTCATGCTGGCGTTCGAGCGGTGACCACAGCTTGGCCACGCACTCTCTAATTTGCCGTCGGCAATTGCCGATCGCTCAAGCTCAAATAAAGAGAGCCTACTTATACTAAATGCCTTCTTGGCGCTCTTAAATACACAACTTCATTGTCTTATACTCGAATTACTTAACGCTAACAAATTACTTTAAACTACAAGAATATAACTATAAATATACATATTATAATTCATAGCTGCTCTAACATTCCGGGCCCGTTGAAGATCTCCGGTCTTCTAACACTGGCAGTAGAGCCAGCTTATGTATTGGGCGCTTAGTAGTGCCTGTTGCCGTCCTTAGCTCTGCCACTCTGACCTTGCCGTCCTCCCCTTGAATTGTGCGCGTTACGCGCCCGGTTATCCATTGCTGATGAGGTGTGTTGTCGTCGTGCACTAGAACGACCGCCCCTTCCTGGAGGTTGGCCTCGCCTTTGGCCCATTGCGCGCGCTGCTGGAGATTGTGAAGGTAGTCCTTGGACCGGTAGACCTGAACGGTGCTTTGGGATAGGGATGAAATTTGGTTTTCAAAATTTTGTCTGTCGTCTTCGTCTAGTATACCGAAAAGGTATTGTAAGATAGAGCCTACAATGCTGAACAGTCCTCGTTTATTGCGTTTTGTTATACGTATTCCGTTCATTTCCCTTTTCATTTTTTCAATTAGGTAATTTATTTGTGTTATATTATTAAATTGCTTGCTTTCTTTAATAAGATTGTTATATGTTTCTTCAATTTGTGTTATGTTAACTGTCAGACAATGGTGCATGAATGTAATAGGGAGTTGTATCGTTCCTGATTCAAATAGAATGAATCCCTGATTGTTTTCGATAGGGTTTATTTCGATTGTTCCTGCTTTAGTTTGTGTCATCATAAGAGTCATTATAATTTTCATTGCGAGTTTTAATAAATATCCGAATATAATTAAGTTATCTATGTCTGCAGATTGCAGAAATTAATTAATTTGGGGAATATTTAAGTTACGGAGAATATCTTAAGTCGACTCACCAAAATTTAACTTTTTAAGAACAACTAAATCCATAACATTTGCAGTAGCTACCCCTTGGTGTTCCCTAGGTACTGATTATTTTTGATAATCGGTGGAAAATTCGAGCGGCGATTCTATTCTGTTATTAACAAACTTTTTTTACGGTATATTAAGATAATTCATGGCCTTATACAGTTAGCACCTGACTGAAGCGTTTGTATTTTTAAATTTACTTTTATTGTGTGTCACATTTTGTCCTCTATTGTTTTCGTTATAATGTTTTTCATCTAGTTGTTCTATTCTGCCTGTTCTCCTAAAGGGATTTTTGGATTTCGAGCGCGTTATAGGGGCTTGTCTATATTTTGTGTCAACTTCGTAATTTTTTCGGTTCTCATTAAGTTTGTTAATTTTGTTTTCTTTAATTTTCTGAGTCATAAGTAGGTGTGCCTGTGTAGAGTAGTATGTAAGCTGGTATTTGTCCGGTTGTATTGTGTTTAGTTTTATGGTTGTATGTGTATAAAATTGTTTCTATTCTTGTTTCCCTATTTTCTCTATTATTCGGTATTAATAATTCGGATCTTTTCATTTATTGTTTTATGAAGACGTTCTACATCTGCTATTCCTGTTTTGCTCGTGGTAATATCTAATTGTATATCTTCGTTATTTAGCCAGACTTTTAAAGAATTACTCTGTAGTAAGATACACAAATGCACATACCCTGTCTAATATAGAGTATGTAGCAACATTGTATAAGCGTATAGATGCAAGCATTAAGTGCAAATGTAATATGACCGCTTAATTATGTATGAGACGGTTAGAGGCGCAGCGTGAGAACTGCTGCGCAAGCACTCTATATAAAATTGCCTTATATACGTTTGCACATATATATATTTAAAAACCATTATGTATTAGACTTAAGCAAAGAATATTTTCGCAATAAAGAGACAGTTGGAGATGAACTGGCTAAGAGCCAAGAAGCAAATTATTTTACATTACATTACATTACATGGCGACCGTGACATAGTCACGAGGCTGCATACAATACTGTGTTGATGACTGGATGGAAGTGGATAAAATATGACTGGATGGATGTCGATACAAATATGACTGAGTGAGTAGAGTATAGTGAAGTGTACTGGGAAATATAATAGCGTACTTAAGGTGAACATTATACACCAATACGCCAACACCCGGTTAATAAACAGCTCAAAAATTAAGCTGAAAACCACTTTGCAAGTAAATGCAAAAATAGAAAACTCCCAACACAACTCACATGCTCACTCAGCATAAAACTGTACAATATATACTAAAGTTATTACCAAAAACCACCAGTTAACCAGTTAACCAACAATTAATGTCAGAGGAACTAAATCTCAACAACGCTGTTCCTATTGAACAAAGGGATTTGCCGACGTTGCAAGAGGCCTTGCAGGCAAATCCAACCGATGGACCACGCCCACTCACAATAGATGAGTACAGGGCACGCCAGAAAAAAAAGGAAATACCAAAACATAAAAGGAGTGGACGAAGAGCAAAACTCTTACAGCAACGGCGACTGGTCAAGGAAATGATCGAGTTGGCCAAAGACGAATCATCCCGACAACGCTACAAAGAGCGTCTACAACAACTAGATGAACAGCTTCGCACTGATGCGAAACAACGCAAACGGGCTGCATAATTGCCAATGCCCCAATTTGCCTTTATTTTAATATCAAGCCGATGCGGGAAACCGCTGCTTGAAAACTACTAAACCAAACAATAGGCTTTGTACTAACAAATGTGGTTGGAGAAATTTTTAACAATAATGAACTGTAAATCGAATTGTGAGCCAACCACGTTTCCTAAAAATCTTTATTTCCGTTAGGAGAATGAATAAGCAATAGCCTTAGAAATAGATGTCAATAAAGACAAACAAAATAAGTAAAGAATATAAACCAGAACATTTCAACAATAATTTTTATAGTATACCCACTATGGGTTTAATAGATACCAAGACAGTGGACTCCACTGCCAATGTTATTAATAAGGTAGAAGTCAAAAATAATGATATGTTCTCGATAACTATTATATTAATTATTATGGCATTAATAATGATAGCCAACGCGCTAATAAAAATCTACAAATTACATAATAAATGCCTTAAAAAACGATATCGGAGCACAGCAAACGCTCTAAACGATATCTAAGATATGAATTAAATCAAAATCATTGTATTGCAAGAGTAAATGAAATAAAACGAAATAAAATACAAATAACTGCTAATTCCAATGCAATGGGCAGAGTTAGTCACACATTTAAAATGTGCAAAAGAGGAGTTTAATAGGTCTCATAAATGTCTGAATAAAAGTGTACCAATAACAACGGACACTAAAACAAAACATATAGAAATTCTAATAACACAATATAATATAGTGCAGAGGATAATTGTTGAAAATAGCACCAAATTATCAGCCTTAAATTATACACAAGTAATAGAGACATCAAAAACTCTAAGAGAAAAATTAATAGAAATTTCTGAAAGACACCAATTACATGTATTTTGTCCACCAATAGTAGGAGAATTAGCAAAGTTCGACCCAGATATACTAACAGGTGATAGAGAAACACAAAAAACACCCCAAATATCAATAGAAACACAAACTGACACTCTAGAGTCAGAGTATTCAAACTCAGAGGTAGAAAAACTTGAAGTAATCACAATGGCTCAATCAACTATAGAATTTCTAAAAATAGCCTCGTCTCTACTACATGAATACGATGGCAAGCCCGAAAATTTAAAAAGTTTCATAGACGCATTGAACTTAGTAGACTCAATAAAAGGCGACTATGAAACAACAGCAGTTAATATTATAAAAACAAAACTTAAGGGACACGCTAGAGATTTAATAACTGACGAGCTAACAATCGCCGCAGTAATTGCTAAGTTGTCTGGTAGAATTAAAGGAGATTCGGTAGAAGTCATATCTGCCAAACTCCTAAATATTCAACAGAGAGGCAAATCGGCAAATGTTTACGTCAAAGAAATAGAAGAAATAGCTAAAGCCTTAGAAGGAGCTTACCTTAGTGACGGTCTATCACCGGAAATAGCAGCAAAATACACAACAGCACAGGCTGTTAAATCAATGATCAAGGGATGCACGATAGAGACAGTCAGAAATAATATGCAGGCAGGCATATTCAATAATATGAATGATGCCGTATCTAAATTTATAGATAACTGCAACGCTGCAACAGGTCAAAATAACCCGGTATTATATTACCAAAACTGTTCTCAACGCGGTGGAAACCGCGGCAGAGGCAACTACAGAGGAAGAAATAATAATAGAGGCCGTAGACATAACAACTATAGCAATTATAATGGAAATAACCACTATAATTCAAATAGAGGCAATTCTCGAGGTGGCCCATACAGAGGCAACTCAAATAGAGGAAATGCCAATAATAATACAATCCGAGTAACCGAAGGGACATCGGAAAACCAGCCAAACCCCTTGAGCAACCAACAATAAGTAAAATACTTAATATAAATCTAAACCTCAGCAGTCTCATTCAAATCAGAAATGGATATACTAATAATCCATTAACCTTATTAATTGACACAGAAGCGAGCATTTCTATACTGAAAAATAACAGTATAGGCTCAGCCATAGACAATAGTACAATAACAAATATAACCGGCATAGGCCAGGGCTCAATAGAATCAATAGGACAGGCACAAATTGATCTACTTTTCGATTATTTCATAATCAGTCACAATTTCCAAATCGTACACACCGAATTTCCCGTACCTTGTGACGGAATTCTCGGACTTGACTTTATAAGAAAATTTAACTGCATAATAGATTATCAGCACGATGAATTCATTATGCGACCACGATCTATTCATTATCAAATTCATGTACAATTGTTACATAATGATATTGACAACTCAATATTATTACCAGCTAGAGCAGAAGTGATGAGAAAAATCATACTTCCCACTAGCGAAAATACTGTATTAGTACCACCCAACCAGGAAATTCAACCTGGGGTATTAATAGCCAACAGTATAGTAACAAGTAATAACGCAATAATACGTATAATCAATACAACTAACTTCAATGTAAAAATTGAAAACCAAAATATAAAATTCGAGTCGTTAACAGACTACGAAATAATAGAAAATACAAACAAAAAGCCAAACAGAACTCAGGATGTACTAAACAAATTAAGATTCCCAGTTCAATTTAAAGCAGAACTTACAGATCTTTGTACCAAATACAGTGACATATTTGGTTTAGAGACGGAAGCAATCACTAGTAACAATTTCTATAAACAAAAGTTAAGATTAGCTGATAAGACCCCAGTATACATAAAAAACTATAGAAATGCAGAATCTGAAAAGCCAGAAATAAACAAACAGGTCAATAAACTAATAAAAGATGGTATAGTAGAACCATCTTTATCAGAATATAACAGCCCACTTCTCTTGGTACCCAAGAAATCACTCCACAACTCAAAGGAGAAACGATGGCGATTAGTAGTAGACTATCGACAAATAAATAAGAAGTTATTGGCAGACAAATATCCACTGCCCAGAATAGACGAAATACTAGACCAATTAGGCAGAGCGAAATACTTTTCGTGTCTAGACCTTATGTCTGGATTTCATCAAATAGAACTAGAACAAAAATCTAGGAATATAACATCGTTTTCAACGAGCTCAGGCTCTTATCGTTTCACACGACTACCATATGGTCTAAAAGTTGCACCAAATTCATTTATGCGAATGATGACACTAGCATTCTCTGGTCTAGAACCATCTCAAGCATTTCTCTATATGGATGACTTAGTAGTCATCGGTTGCTCCGAGCAACATATGCTCAAAAACCTAACAAACATATTCGAATTATGTAGAAAACATAATCTAAAACTTAATCCAGAGAAATGTTCATTTTTCATGCACGAAGTAACATACCTCGGGCATAAATTCACTGACCATGGTATACTTCCAGATGATAAAAAAATATGAAGTTATAAAAAACTATCCAACTCCCACAGA
Source organism: Zaprionus camerounensis (assembly GCA_018904165.1). Lineage (NCBI taxonomy): Eukaryota > Metazoa > Arthropoda > Insecta > Diptera > Drosophilidae > Zaprionus > Zaprionus camerounensis. Next base: position 108,159 of record JAEIFS010000464.1, read on the forward strand.
CGCAGATAGTGCACGACGTTTCGTCGCGTTCTGTAATTATTACAGAAGATTTATTCATAACTTCGCACAACATTCTCGTCATTTGACTAAATTGTGCAAAAAGAATGTCCAATTCGAATGGACTCAGGAATGCGAAAACGCATTTAAATACCTTAAAAAAGCATTAATGAAACCGACATTATTGCAGTACCCAGATTTTAGCAAAGAATTTTGCATAACCACAGATGCAAGTAAACATGCATGTGGTGCGGTACTTTCGCAAGAACATAACGGTGTGCAATTACCAATTGCATACGCATCAAGATCTTTCACTAAAGGTGAAAGTAATAAATCTACTACGGAGCAGGAATTAGCTGCTATACATTGGGCAATAAAACACTTCAGACCATACGTTTATGGAAGGCATTTCGTAGTTAAGACAGACCATAGACCCCTGACGTATTTGTTTTTAATGAAAAACCCAACGCAAAACTAACAAGAATGAGACTAGATTTAGAAGAATATCAATTTACTGTAGAATATCTCAAGGGGAAAGAAAATTATATTGCCGATGCGTTATCAAGAATAACCATCGACACACTAATCGAAATGAACAGAAGTATCTTAATGGTACAAACAAGGGCATCAAAAAGACAGGAAAACATCTGCGCAGATGAAAAAAAATTGCATAAGAAATTAATAGAGCCCAAGGTCTATGAAGTCGTTAGCAATAACGACGTATCAGAATATGTAGAATTGAAATTTAATAACTTTGACTGTTTATTGAAACAGAAAAAGAGAACGATCACTCAATTCAAAATTAGCGATTTGTACTCCAATGGAAAATGTGACTTAGGTCAATTCTTTCAAAGGCTTAATAAAGAAGCCGGTGTGCATAACATACACAAATGCACATACCCTGTCTAATATAGAGTATGTAGCAACATTGTATAAGCGTATATATGCAAGCATTAAGTGCAAATGTAATATGACCGCTTAATTATGTATGAGACGGTTAGAGGCGCAGCGTGAGAACTGCTGCGCAAGCACTCTATATAAAATTGCCTTATATACGTTTGCACATATATATATTTAAAAACCATTATGTATTAGACTTAAGCAAAGAATATTTTCGCAATAAAGAGACAGTTGGAGATGAACTGGCTAAGAGCCAAGAAGCAAATTATTTTACATTACATTACATTACAACTCATGAATGCTGAGTCTTTGTCTGCTTTAATTTTTTGTGGTTTTCCCATGTCGTTAAATATTCTAGTTAGAGCTCTTTTGGCTTCTAGCCAATCTCTACTATTTGTTTTTATAAGTGATGCAAATTTTGAATAAACGTCAGTACAGGATAAGTATTGTTCATTGTCAATAGCATAAAAGTCAATTACGTAAAGTTCTCTTGGGTTATTTGACTCTGTGGTTATTTCAAAAGCAAGTTTTGTTGGCCTATGTTCTGTTTTTGCAAGATTGCAGACTTCGCAATCATTAATGATATTTTGAATTAATTTGTTATAGTCGGGAAAATAGTGAGTTTCTTTAAAGAGTCGTACCATTTTTTCGATACCAGGGTGCAGTAATTTTATGTGTTGAATAATAATGAATTCCTTGAATTCAGCGTAAGAATTAATGTCCTTTAGTTTAATTATACTTTTTAAGATTTTTACGTTACTGTGTGGGTTAATAGTTTCGTGGTATGCGTTTTGAAGAACGGAGAAATCATTGTCTATGTAAATTACGCTAGTGTGGTTCAGAAAGTATTTAATTAAAAAGTCTTTTGCTATTGGGAGAGTCATCTCTGTATATTTTATAGTGATTTTAGTTTTAGTGAAATATTTTGATATGTTTACTTGGTCTATGGAGTCTTTTATAAATTCTATTTGTCTAGTGAAATAGTTTATAGGTTTCTCAGTGATTTGAATATAGTTTTCATTACCTTCGAATGCACTATGTATTGTTGCTGCTGTTGAAATATTTTCTTCTTCACCTGTCATATTTTCTTCAATTTTGACTCGAGATAAAGCGTCTGCTACGTAATTTAGTTTTCCTTCCAAATATTTTATTTTAAAATTGTATTCACTAAGTTTGATTCGCCAACGTTGTAATTTCATGTTAGGTTCTTTTATATTATTTAGCCAGACAAGGGGTTTATGATCACTTAATATTTCAAAAGGGACTCCATATATATATGGGCGGAAGTACTTGGTTGCCCAAACAATTGCCAATAATTCTTTTTCTATTGTACTGTAATTCTGTTCGTGGTCGTTTAATGTTTAAAATTGCTGGCGTCAGTAGTAACTTGAAATGTTTTTGTAAAGTCAGGGCAAATGAGAATGGGGTCGTTCATGATAAGGGTTTTTAACTTTTCGAAAGATTTATTATATGCTTCGTCCTTTATATTAATTTTAGCTCCTTTCTTTAAAAATAAGGTGAGAGGTTTTGCTATTTTTGCAAAATTTGGAATGAACTTGCGGTAATATCCGCAGTTGGTTGCCCACTTGACAAGTGGAAAACCTCCTGATTCTAATATTGTCTGAACTTGATTGCAAATAGCGTTAAGTTCTTTAACACTATCTGCACCTGCCAACATATCATCGACATAGAAACACGTTTTAATCACATCTGATCCAATCGGATGTGATTGGGCGTGCATGTTGGCCAGCTCAAACAAGCAGCGTATCGCCAGAAAGGGTGCAGAAGCTGTACCATATGTGACTGTATTAAGTCGGTATGCGTGAATATTTTGTGAAGTATTTTCTCTCCACAAAATTAGTTGGAAATTTCTGTCTTTTTCAGAAATATTAATTTGCCTGTACTATTTTGAAATGTCAGCAGTTACGGCATACTTATTCAACCGGAAGTTAATCAGGGTTGAATATAGCTCCCTCTGAATTGTCGGCCCCACCATCAGTGTTTCGTTTAGAGAAACAGCTGTTAACGTCTTACTAGAAGCGTCGAAAACTACACGAAGCTTGGTGGAGCAACTTTCAGGCCTAAGAACGCATTGATGAGGAATATAATAATGCTGTCCTAGAGGAGTTGACTTCAGAATGGACATATGTCCCAAATCCAAATATTCTTTCATGAAGTCATGGTACATAGTTTTAAGAACTGCATCCTTCGATAATTTACGCTCAAGTTGCAAAAAACGCCTTTCAGCAGTTTGAAAGGACAAGCCAAGAACTTTAGGATCGGTCTTGAAGGGGAGATCCACTTGGAAACGACCAGAAGATAACTTTACAGTTTTCTTGAAGAACAGTTCACAAGCTTGCTGTTCAGCTGTTTGGCGACCAGCCTTCGACTCGAACGGACCTTGATCCAATTCCCAGAAACGGTTAACTAACGAGTCGAGAGAACAATTAGTTTGGGCTACTAAACACCCACTGAACTGATGCCTTGGCACTTGTCCAGTATATTTGCCTGCTACTATCCATCCTAGCAGCGTTTTTTGCATTGTTGGAAGTTCAGAACCCAGTTTTATTTGCCCAACGCACAACCATTCATAAAATAATTCTGCTCCCAAAAGAATGTCCACCTTAGCTGGCCTATAAAAATCTGGATCTGCCAACTTTATGTTTTTGGGTATTTTCCAATTTGAAACACATGGACTGTCCTGGCTGTGTTGTTGAAATAGATTTCAACACCCAACAGTCAGCCGAAAAATTGTGGGAATTTATGCGCGACTGAATAGAAGCACATATCTTTTTTTTGCTATCTATTGTTGCACCTCCAACCATCGAAATAGCTAAATATGTTGGCTCCCGCTTGAGCCGTAACATCTGGGCCATATTCTCTGATATCAAATTGATTTGGGAACCACTGTCAAGCAAGGCTCGTGCAGAATGCAACTGACCAAATCTGTCTTTAACATTAACGACAGCAGTGGCGAGAACAATTTGTGCATTATTTGACACATGGCCCAAATGCACGTCTGCCACAGTTGCTTGATGTGTAGATACCTCACCTTGATCAGGAGTAGTATACCTGTGAAGCAAGGAACGGTGAGGCCTTGAACAAACTCTACACTTAGGCGCCTTACACTTAGAGACTGTATGCCCAACAACCAAACAATTTAGGCACAACTTTTGTGCTTTGACATATTCGAAACGCTGCATAACTGAAATTGCAGAAAACGATCGGCACGAAGAGATATTGTGCGTTTCAGACTTGCAAAAACCACATACAGACGTTGATGGACGCCCTCGATCAGAAATAGCAAAGGACGACTTACCCTGATGGGGCTTCTTGGCGTCAATTCGCGACTTTGTTTTGTCACGAGTTGACTCCTCTGTTGACAAATACTGATATCTTTTATTCAGTTGTCTAGCACAATCTTCCCAGGATGGCAGCGTATCATAGTCAAGCTGCTCTTCAAAACGAGTTTGGTACCATGGTCTACCTTTGCCATGACCATGTGAATTATCATTGCATTAGCAATGTCTCTGTCGTTTCCTAACGACGACAACGAAGCATAAATAGCAGACACCGTGTCTATGATTGATCTCAAACTCGATGCAGGTGGTTTTGTCATGCTAGGTATGTCAAACAATTGCGAAACTGTATCAAAGAATATAAGACATTTGTTATCATATACTGCCTTGAGACTAGCGAGGGCCTTTGGATAGTTACAATCCGTTAATTGATATGGCTTAACTATCCCCAATGCTTCATCGGACAAACACGAAACTAAATGGTTGAACTTTTCGACGTTTGACAAGGAATTGTCATTGTCGACCAAACTTTCAAACAGGCAGATGAAATTTCTGTATTATTATCTAACTCAGCCTGTATATTCATCGCCTTTTCAATGTAACCGTCTAAAAGTTCTAAACGGCACGCTAACTCTGTTTTATCAGACGAAATGGTCTTTGATTTATTTGCTGTTTGCATACGGGAGATGTCAGCGCTAACCCTATCAAATCTTTGCAAACACAGCGATAATTTTGCGGCTGTTTTGCTGACTTGGTATGTATATCAAACAAACGAAACAAGCGAGAAGAGTATAAAATCAAAGTTCGCTGACACTACGTTTGTAGACAGCTGTAAAATATGCGGGGTGCGGGGTAACAAAATGCAAGCGGCGGCAAATGCAAGCGACGCCGAATGCAAGCGAGATCGAAAACGAACAAAGAAAATTGAGAGCGCAAGCAATCAAAGAGAATATGTATGTAGGTGTGTATGTGCAAACGCAAATATGTATGTGCGTATAACTTTATGTATTAACATATGTTCGAAATTCGCGATTATATGTAAATATGTAAAGACCGCGACAATTTGCGTTGCACGCGACAGTGGGATACCCTTCGACCTATGTGCCGGTGTAGTTTAATTTGTTAAATTCATACACATATACAAATACGTTATGCTTTTAAATTATTGCCGACAGATAGCGCTCGCGCTTTGCGCTCGCCCGCCTCCCTTGTTAGCTGATACAAGCATTTGGTTTATTGTCCGATCGGATTGCAATTTCGAGAATACGTAGATATTTTAATGAGCTTAGTATATGTTAAAGTCAGAAAGTTGTATCTTTTATATAGCGCTTACAAATAAAGTTAATAAATTAAATTATTGATTTGCGGGGGCGGTGGGCGTGGCACCTAACATTTGAAATAAACTTGATCAGCTTATAGTACACAGGAGTCTTCCTGCCAAATTTGGTAACTCTAGCTTTTATAATAGCTGAGATCTGTGCGTTCACACAGACAGACAGACAGACAGACGGACATGGCTCAATCGACTCGGCTAGTGATCCTGAGCAAGAATATATATACTTTATGGGGTCTCCCACGCCTGTTACATACATTTGCACAAAGTTAGTATACCCTTTTTTGACCATTTTCAATGGTCGAAGGGTATAATCATGCAGTTGAATATTACTTGTTAGTATATATGTATATAAAAACGAAAAAGGGAATATATGTATGTATGTATGTTTGTGTTATTCTATGTACATATGTGTAAATTTGTACAGTTGTCTGCTGTTCGCAGAATATTTTGGCGGCTTGTTAGGTGATTTACGTATTAAAGGCCGTTAATAATGTACATACATACACGTACATATATACAAGAATACTTTGCATGCAAGTGTTAGTAAGTGCCAGGAATTGAGCTGTTCAAAATTTTGTTTTTAATATTATGTCGAACAGAGCGACAGCACACAATAAACCTTCAGCTCAATTTTTGACACGAAATACCAGCGACGACAACAAATCCGGCTTAGCAGCGAAGTGCAACAAAGTGGTTAAGATGTTTTTGTTTATTGTTTTGCACCCACACACGAACGCGCAAGCAATGGCCAACAAGCAAACAATAATTTTCACAAAAAATTTAAATTGTTTGAAAAAAAACACCGAAGTCCCTGCTCGGGCGCCAATGAAAAATCCGCTAAGCGTTTTTAGCGAAACAAAAGTGCGAAGTTAATCAAATAATGAGACGCGGTGAATTTGGTTAACAATCAATTTATTGCTGCTGATGGCACGCTAAGTTGCTCGACAAACGACTTCAAAATTCATGCTGGCGTTCGAGCGGTGACCACAGCTTGGCCACGCACTCTCTAATTTGCCGTCGGCTATTGCCGATCGCTCAAGCTCAAATAAAGAGAGCCTACTTATACTAAATGCCTTCTTGGCGCTCTTAAATACACAACTTCATTGTCTTATACTCCAATTACTTAACGCTAACAAATTACTTTAAACTACAAGAATATAACTATAAATATACATATTATAATTCATAGCTCCTCTAACACATAGATAACTTATTTATTTTCGGATATTTATAAAAACTCGCAATGAAAATTCCGCTGTATTTGGATTAATATTAAAAATTTGGCGGAGATCAATTTTATACAGTTTACGACGCCACGCGCAATTTGAATTAACGAACAGAAGAAGAAGAACGCATAGACAAAGCAGAAGCGAAGTGTCGCAACCATTAGACTGAGCGAGAGGGCAATAGGTATAAGTATGCATTTCTAGCGTGTACCAAAATTTATTTCATGTGCTTCTTGTTGATTTTTTGGCACGAGTTAGAGTTGTTCAGTGGGTGGGTGGATTATGTCTCGGACTGTAAGGCCAATGATGTTGACCTTGACCGTGTTTCGGGGTTCGATTGCTACCACGATCGGCATGTGAAATTTTTTGTTTTTCATTATTTTTCATTACAATATTTTAAAAGCTCAATAACATTGAAAAGGGGCGGCGGTGGTAGCCGTTTTTTTTATGTTTTTGGTACGCAATATACGTAATTAGAACTTAGTTTTCTTTCGTTGGTCCACAACAGCAACTCCAAATCTAATTGTATTGTACATATGTATGTACATACATGCGTGCAATAATGTGTGTTGAAGTGGGATGCCAATACATACATGTGGATATGCAGACATGTATGTATGGGCGTCCCACTCGCACATTCACAACTTTTAAAGGGCTTGTAGTGAAAAGGTGGAACTATCGTCTGCTTACGATGGTGACGGGCTGCCAGATCGGGCTCATATCGATGAGGCTGCGTCGCCACAGGCTTATGATCGCTGTTATGTTTGAGCATTCTAATTGCAAAATATTGAGAGCTAAACAAAATAACAATATCCAATAAGAATCATATTGAATTGCAAAGTCATAACAGGCCAAATACGGAAAGAGTGACGACATTGAAGAACGCATTGTTTAATTTTGGCTCGCGTTATTTTGATGCGTGCTAAATATAATAATAATAGTAAACTTTATTTATAAATAATTAATATTATTTGTAACTATTATAATTTTATTGCATAATATAGTATGAAAACAAAATGAGGAAAAACTATATTTTATTGAAATTTAATTAAATAATTTAATTTGTTTGTAGCTGCTATATTACAACCCGCTTGACTGCAACTTTTCTTTTAGTGTATTAGAATAAAATAAACATTAGAAACAAATAAACAAAATAAAGTAATAAATAACTAATAAATGATAATTCATTCGCACCCTCCTCAACCGGGAGTTGAACACACGCGCACTCTCTCACAGTCAATTTAATTTGCCGTCCGCCACTCTAACCACTCGGCCATTGCCTCACTCCTTGACCCATCGGCAAAGCTGCATTGTGAACCAATTCTGTTACCATACAATGCAAATAAAAAGTTTAAAATGCTGTGTGTCTTACCCTAGATTCGAACCTCGGTATGCTTGTGTAAATTAGGTCTGCTTAAGTATATATGTTCAAAATGAGTTTAATTAGTATCATATCTCACTTATTAATAATCCGATTTAAATGAAATTTTCACATAACGCCCGTGGCAAGGTATTTGTCATGTAAGATATACAACTTTGGTTGTTGAGCTAATATTGTAGTTGTTAAATAGTTATTACTGATTTACAGAGGCGGGAAGGGGCGTGTCCAAATTTTACAAAAACTTTGAGACACTGCAATATATATGTATGTTGTCGCAAAATTTGATGACTCTAGCTCTTATAGTTTCTGAGATCCAGGTGTTCATACAGACAGACAGACGGACAGACGGACAGACGGTCAGACGGACAGACGGACATGGCTCAATCGACTCGCCTACTGATACTGATTCAGAATATATATAGTTTATGGGGTCGGAGATGCCTCCTTCTGCCTGTTACGCACATTTCCGTTCCGACAAACACAATAGACCATGAATTTTTTAAAATCCATGGCCTAAAAAGCAGGGGACCTAAATGGCTTCCCTGGGGAATACCAGATGTGGCATGAACGGGGTAAGAAAGATTATTCTTAAAGCGGACTCGTTGGGTTCTGTCACCTAAATAGCTCACAATCCAACTAAGAAGTTTCGGTGAGAAACCGAGAAGATTCAGTTTATGTGCAAGAAGAGAATGGTTGACTGAGTCAAATGCCTTACTGAAATCAGTATAAATGACATCGGTTTGAAGATTTTTCTGAAATCCTTTTACCACAAAGGATGTCAGCTCAAGCAAATTTGTCGTGGTAGAACGACGTTTTACGAATCCGTGTTGAAAAGGGGATATAACGGATCTGCTAAAATGTTGCAAGTGAGGAGTTATAACATTCTCGAAGAATTTAGGAATAGCCGATAATTTAGAGATACCTCTATAATTACTTGCATCAGACTTGCTGCATTCTCCAGCCGTTTGTGAGCGCCGCTCTTTGAGTGCGCGCATGTGCGTGCGTCTGTGTTCATTTGCGCTCTCCAGCCGTTTGTGAGCGCCGCTCTTTGAGTGCGCTCATGGGCGTGCATCTGTGTTCGTTTGCGCTCTCTCTCTCTCCAGCTGTTTATGGGCGCCGCTCTTTGAGTGTACGCATGTGCGGGCGTCGGTGTGCGTTTCACTCTGCGTCGTGACTCGCTCCCTACGCACAACTTCCAGGGTACGTACTCCTCGCCGTCCTGTCTCAGCCCTACGTGACGGTACAGTTGTTCGTTCTGGATAGTATAATCCGGGTATTTCTCCGGGTTCTCTTGTACCTCCTGTCTTCGCCTTTTTAGCCACCGGCACCCGGGTGACTCCTCCGCTACGTGACACAGAGCCTCCGCTGGCTGCCTGGAGAGTGCGTCTGCCACGATGTTCTGGTTTCCTTTCCGGTAGTGGACGTCGAACTGGTATTGCTGGAGCTCCAGTGCCCAACGAGCGATCCTCCCAGTTTTGTTTTCGATCGTATTTAGCCATTTTAAAGCTAAATGATCGGTCACCACATCGAAACGATACCCCTCCAGGTAACATCGCAGCTTACGGATGGCCCAGATAATAGCCAGGCACTCCTTCTCTGTGGCGGAGTAATTTTCTTCTGCTTTGATGAGCCGTCGGCTCACGTAGGCTATAACCCGCTCTCCTTCGTCCGTGTCTTGGGTTAGGACTCCTCCGATCCCGTAGTCGCTCGCATCCGTCTGTAATGCAAACTTTTTGGTGATGTCGGGGCACGCCAGGACAGGCGCTTCCGTTAGCAGAGCTTTTAGCTGTTCAAACGCCTCCTGCTGTTCGTTCGTCCACTCCCATCGTCGACCCTTTCGTAGTAACTGCGACATTGGCAGCACTACCGTTGCAAAATTTGGGACGAAACGGCGATACCAGGACGCTATCCCTAGGCAGCGTCGTAACTCCTTGGTGCTTGTAGGGGGTTTCAAGTTCCTGACGGCGACCACTTTGTCCGGATCCGTGTGTATCCCTTGCTCGCTGACCACGTGGCCGAGGTATACGATCTTTCTTTGAAAGAAATGACACTTCTTCTTGTTCAGTTTGAGGTTAGCCTTCCTCAACCTACGAAATACCTCGCGACGTTCCGATGACAATGATGTCATCTAGGTAAGCGAAGGCGTGTGGCTCCATCTCGGGTCCTATAACACTATCCAGAGCGCGTTGGAACGTCGCTGGCGCCGAATGTAAACCAAAAGGCATTACTTTCCATTGGAACAGTCCTCGCCCCGGTACAGTGAACGCCGTCCACTCGCGACTCTGTTTTGCCATCGGGATCTGCCAGTAGCCGCTCTTGAGGTCCAGGGTGCTGATGAACTTAGCGTTCCTTAGTCTCTCTAGGATCGGGTTGATCCGCGGAAGCGGGTACGCATCGGGTGTGGATTGCGCGTTAGGCTGGCGGAAGTCGACGCACATCCGGGTCTCCCCCGTCTTCTTCCCCACCAGCACGATTGGGGCACTGTGCGGGCTCTTCGATGGTTCTTTGGGTAGTAGCGCTGTTTTATAGGCCGGTCGTCCCTCAAACAGTGCTAGCTCGTCTTCCAGGAACTTGGTAATCCACGGTGCGATAGGGGGTAGGTTTAGCTGCTCCCCTCCCCCTGTTGTGGCTGACATCATCCCAACCGTAGCGAGTCCAGTCACGGGGAGGGACTCTCCGAGCTTGGGTGTCGTTTTCTCCTGCCGGAAGGAGTTTTTTTTGATCGCTTCTTCCACCTTCGGGCCCAAAAACCTGGCCATGTTGTCCTCGTAGTCTTCCGCGGGGGTTGCTGGTCGTGTTATCGTGGTTTTCCGGGGTGAAGTGGTAATCGCGCGTGTGCCGACTGTGCTTCGTACTGCTGCCGTTGGGGTATCATTTATGGGAGACACAGTCGCGCGTTTGCCGACTATGCTTCGTACTGCTGCCGTTGGGGTATCCTTGCTGGGAGACACAGTCGCGCGTTTGCCGACTGTGCTTCGTACTGCTGCCGTTGGTGTATCCTTGATGGGAGACACAGTCGCGCGTTTGCCGACTGTGTTTCGTACTGCTGCCGTTGGGGTATCCTTGCTGGGAGACACAGTCGCGCGTTTGCCGACTGTGCTTCGTACTGCTGCCGTTGGGGTATCCTTGATGGGAGACACAGTCGCGCGTTTGCCGACTGTGCTTCGTACTGCTGTCGTCTCTTTGTGATCCATGGTGGTTGCGAACTCTCTGGATGGAACGTGGCTTACCAATATGATTCTTATTGGATGTTGTTATTTTGTTTTACTCTCAATATTTTGCAATTAGAATGTTAGAACATAACAGCGACGCAGCCTCTTCGATATGAGCCCAATCTGGCAGCCCGGCACCATCATAAGCAGACGATAGTTCCACCGTTTCACTACAAGCCCTTTAAAAGTTGTGAATGTGCGAGTGGGACGCCCATACATACATGTTTGCATATCCACATGTATGTATTGGCATCCCACTTCAACACACATTATTGCACGCATGTATTTCCATCGATTGGTCATTGATAGTTTAATAATAGAGTCGTCGTATTGTTCTGTTAACGAGTTTAATTGATTCGAAATAGGAAACAGAAAACTAATGAGTCTTTCGATAGCTTCTATGACCAAATTTCTAGTTTGGTTAGACCAGTTAGAACAGCCTTGGTCAAGTCGGAAATTAGTTAGGGTACTTAGGGTCGTAAATTATTTCGACCAGTAATACGACATGAAATTTCAACTTTGGAAATTGGAACAGTTTCTGAGCTTAGAGAAGTTTGTCGTCGAAGAGAAGCATTTATGGAAGATGTCAAACGGACTTAAAATCTGAAAATATCCCCTTTAAAAGAAATATTTCCGAGCTTCTAGCGGAAGCGGACGATCAGTCCGAATCTGGAAATGAGTACGGTGAGGGTGATATAGAGGCAATAGCTCTGGTGTGTTGAAACTGTAGGAAAGCAGGTCACCGATACCAAGACTGTTTGTCCGAAAGAAAAGTTTTTGTTATGGCTGTGGCATGGCTAACACCTATAAGCCCAGTTGCGGACGGTGTTCAAAAAACTCTCAACCCAGCACGTCGATGCCAGTACACAAACCGAAAGCATTGGTCGTGCTGAAGAATCAAATGACGAATACAGAACAGTAAACAATGCTGAACTGACAGCACAATTACCACCGGATATGACACATTTTCAAGATAATTCACACAATGACATATTTATTCCCCAGACTGATCGTTTTAAGTCCCGTAGTTCCAAACGAAGAAAAGACTTTTGGTGTAAAATTGTCAGAGTTTGACAAGGAGTCCAACAGCTATGTGCTATGTCGATATTTCCCCAAGATCCTCTCCCATTTATACGGATTAGCTTATTGAATCGCACCGTTTATGGTTTACTTGATTCGAAAGCAGCCATAAGTTGTCATGGTAGTAAGCTGGCCTATGATATAATAGAAGGCACACCGTTTAAGAATTTAGCGTGCAATGTCAACACTGCTGATGGGGCAACACAAAAAATTGTAGGATCTATGAGTCTAGAGATAGAATATGGAGGGGAGAAAAGGGAATGCCTTGAACGAGCCTAGTAATATAAACCGTAATAATGCTGTTGCTCCAAGTGATACTGTGCGGCGCTTCCAAACAATTAAGCGTAAGATTGTTTCAGACGATTCTCCAAATTTAATGAAGAAAAATTCGAATTCTGAAACCTTACTTCAAACAAACTACAGCGGTCGCTCAAACAGATTTGGGCTACTCGCAGATACTCCAACGATTATGGAAGCCGATCATGAAAGCGACAATCAGTCCAGCACCAGTCGGCAAGCTGCTATTGCTGCGCAGAAGCGCGCTGCTGCTGACAAAACGCAATCTAAGCCGCCACCAATTGTACTGGAAGGCATCAATGACGTCAACATGCTAATGCAAGGCATTAAGAGGGTGACGGATGCGAATAAGGTTGAGGCTAGAGCATCAATGGGTGGTGTTATGAGGCTCTACGCTGCTGATGCTGACACTTTTCGCAGCATTGTTAGGTGGCTTGAGGATGAGCAGTACGAATCCATTGCTATCAACTTAAGGAAGACAGACCTTACAGAGTCTGCGTTAAAGGCTTGCATCACAGCACGCTGATTAGTCAGATTAAAGAAGAGCTTGATAAAGTTGGCCACAAGGTGCTTGATGCTCACACACCACTGAAGCGGAGCGAGCCAGGCACGCCCACAGCGAAGCCAGTCAACATGTTTTTCATAAATATTGCCGCAGCAGCCAATAATAAGGAGATCCTTGCTGTGAAGAGAAAGCAATAGGTATATGTATGCATTTCTAGCGCATACCAAAAATTTATTTCATGTGCTTCTTGTTGATTTTTTGGCACTATCCAGAGTTATTCAGTGGCTGAGTGGATTATGTCTCGGACTGTAAGGCCAACAATGTTGACCGTGTTTCGGAGTTCGATTGCTACCGCGATCGGCATGTGAAAGTTTTTGTTTTTCATTATTTTTCATTAAAATATTTTAAAAGCTCAATAACATGGAAAAGGGGCGGCGGCGGTAGCGCCGGTTTTTTTAAGTTTTTGGTACGCAATATATGTAATTAGAACTTAGTTTTCTTTCGTTGGTACACAACAGCAACTCCAAATCTAATTGTATTGTACATATGTATGTATGTAAATACATGCGTGCAATAATGTGTGTTGAAGTGGGACGCCCATACATACATGTTTGCATATCCACATGTATGTATTGGCATCCCACTTCAACACACATTATTGCACGCATGTATTTACATACATACATATGTACAATACAATTAGATTTGGAGTTGCTGTTGTGTACCAACGAAAGAAAACTAAGTTCTAATTACATATATTGCGTACCAAAAACTTAAAAAAACCGGCGCTACCGCCGCCGCCCCTTTTCCATGTTATTGAGCTTTTAAAATATTTTAATGAAAAATAATGAAAAACAAAAACTTTCACATGCCGATCGCGGTAGCAATCGAACTCCGAAACACGGTCAACATTGTTGGCCTTACAGTCCGAGACATAATCCACTCAGCCACTGAATAACTCTGGATAGTGCCAAAAAATCAACAAGAAGCACATGAAATAAATTTTTGGTATGCGCTAGAAATGCATACATATACCCATTGCTTTCTCTTCACAGCAAGGATCTCCTTATTATTGGCTGCTGCGGCAATATTTATGAAAAACATGTTGACTGGCTTCGCTGTGGGCGTGCCTGGCTCGCTCCGCTTCAGTGGTGTGTGAGCATCAAGCACCTTGTGGCCAACTTTATCAAGCTCTTCTTTAATCTGACTAATCAGCGTGCTGTGATGCAAGCCTTTAACGCAGACTCTGTAAGGTCTGTCTTCCTTAAGTTGATAGCAATGGATTCGTACTGCTCATCCTCAAGCCACCTAACAATGCTGCGAAAAGTGTCAGCATCAGCAGCGTAGAGCCTCATGACACCACCCATTGATGCTCTAGCCTCAACCTTATTCGCATCCGTCACCCTCTTAATGCCTTGCATTAGCATGTTGACGTCATTGATGCCTTCCAGTACAATTGGTGGCGGCTTAGATTGCGTTTTGTCAGCAGCAGCGCGCTTCTGCGCAGCAATAGCAGCTTGCCGACTGGTGCTGGACTGATTGTCGCTTTCATGATCGGCTTCCATAATCGTTGGAGTATCCGCGAGTAGCCCAAATCTGTTTGAGCGACCGCTGTAGTTTGTTTGAAGTAAGGTTTCAGAATTCGAATTTTTCTTCATTAAATTTGGAGAATCGTCTGAAACAATCTTACGCTTAATTGTTTGGAAGCGCCGCACAGTATCACTTGGAGCAACAGCATTATTACGGTTTATATTACTAGGCTCGTTCAAGGCATTCCCTTTTTCCCCTCCATATTCTATCTCTAGACTCATAGATCCTACAATTTTTTGTGTTGCCCCATCAGCAGTGTTGACATTGCACGCTAAATTCTTAAACGGTGTGCCTTCTATTATATCATAGGCCAGCTTACCACCATGACAACTTATGGCTGCTTTCGAATCAAGTAAACCATAAACGGTGCGATTCAATAAGCTAATCCGTATAAATGGGAGAGGATCTTGGGGAAATATCGACATAGCACATAGCTGTTGGACTCCTTGTCAAACTCTGACAATTTTACACCAAAAGTCTTTTCTTCGTTTGGAACTACGGGACTTAAAACGATCAGTCTGGGGAATAAATATGTCATTGTGTGAATTATCTTGAAAATGTGTCATATCCGGTGGTAATTGTGCTGTCAGTTCAGCATTGTTTACTGTTCTGTATTCGTCATTTGATTCTTCAGCACGACCAATGCTTTCGGTTTGTGTACTGGCATCGACGTGCTGGGTTGAGAGTTTTTTGAACACCGTCCGCAACTGGGCTTATAGGTGTTAGCCATGCCACAGCCATAACAAAAACTTTTCTTTCGGACAAACAGTCTTGGTATCGGTGACCTGCTTTCCTACAGTTTCAACACACCAGAGCTATTGCCTCTATATCACCCTCACCGTACTCATTTCCAGATTCGGACTGATCGTCCGCTTCCGCTAGAAGCTCGGAAATATTTCTTTTAAAGGGGATATTTTCAGATTTTAAGTCCGTTTGACATCTTCCATAAATGCTTCTCTTCGACGACAAACTTCTCTAAGCTCAGAAACTGTTCCAATTTCCAAAGTTGAAATTTCATGTCGTATTACTGGTCGAAATAATTTACGACCCTAAGTACCCTAACTAATTTCCGACTTGACCAAGGCTGTTCTAACTGGTCTAACCAAACTAGAAATTTGGTCATAGAAGCTATCGAATGACTCATTAGTTTTCTGTTTCCTATTTCGAATCAATTAAACTCGTTAACAGAACAATACGACGACTCTATTATTAAACTATCAATGACCAATCGATGGAAACGCATTGTGGCAGTGCACCATTCGATGGTCGAACGAGTATTTAAATCTGTTGTAGCAGCGCAGCAAATGGGCGTTGACCTGCAACAACATTGAAAATGGCATGTTAGTTCTCATCGCGGAATACAACACACCACCATTGCAGCAATTTAGGAGTACAATTTCGATTCATCCCTTTGAATGCGTTCCATTATTAGGCCATGGATTTTAAAAATATTCATGGTCTATTGTGTTTGTCGGAACGGAAATGTGCGTAACAGGCAGAAGGAGGCAACTAAATCCATAACATTTGCAGTAGCTACCCCTTGATGTTTCCTAGGTACTGATTATTTTTGATAATCGGTGGGAAATTCGAGCGGCGATTCTATTCTGTTCTTAACAAACTTGTTTACGGTATACTAAGATAATCCATGGCCTTATACAGTAAGCACCTGACTGTAGCGTTTGTATTTTTTGCACTTGTCTTGCTGATTTGTGGCTTACCACTTGTCTTTTCGGTCTCAGATATGTTGACTAAATGACACTTATAGAAGTCAAAAAGAATAAGTGTCACATACTTTGTGAGCTACCCTCGCAACGGCGCTGACTATGTAAATCTAACTTGCTTATACACACACACGCGCAAACTATGCGTTGTGTGAGCAAACAAACGTAAGTGATCCAAGCGATCCGAAATAAAGCAGGCTAAACTTTTGCTGTAACTACGTTTGTAGGCAGCAATGTAAAATGCGGGGTGCGGTGTATGCAATGTAACAAGAGAATATATGCACACGCACTCTAAGTGGTATGTATATCAAACAAACGAAAAGAGAAACAAGAGAAAACGAAAATCAAATCAAACGTTTTCTATGCTACGTTTGTAGGCAGCAATAGAATATGCGGGGTGCGGGGTGACGAAATGCAAGTAGCGCCAAAGGCAAGCGAAGTCGAAACAACGAAAGTATGTGAGCCCAAAGGAAGGTTCAAGGTGAACGAACGCAACAACAAATGTATGTGTGTATATATTCAAACCCTAATATGCAAATACATATGCAGTTTATGTATTCACAGCTGTTCCAAGTTAGCGGTCAATATGTAAATATATGCTCTAACCGAAGATCGAAAAGAGACAATTTGCATTTACACACACACTCAATTATTTGACAAATATGAATGTTGCCGTTTTTGTTTATTATTATTTATTATTCATGCGAATAATAATTTGTTGAATACTATATTTTATATATTTTGCATGCAAATGCTATAATAACTGCCAGAAATTGAGCTGTTTAACAATATTTAAATGACAATTTTATGTCGATCAAAGCGACAGTACACAGTAAACTATACAGGTATATCTGTATATGCTAAATTTTTGACACTGAATACCTGGAGACTGTCTAGTAGAGCTGGAAAAAGATCGATATTTACGTACAGCGATATATTTTTCATAAAAATATCGATATATCGATATATCGAAGTTTCTTAGAGGGCAGCTTTACAGCTTAACATGAAATTAATGAATCAAAAATATACTTATTTAAACAAAAACATTTAATTTGAGATCCATTCTCTTTATTCTAAAAAATTCCTTAAAAATATTTCGAGTTCAACTCGGTCAAATTAACACTTCAAATTAAGTCTTAATGTTAAAATAAAATAAAAAATTACAGTTCATTCTGCTAATTTAAAAGCTATTCGTTTTTGTTTAAAAACAAAAGCATATTTACATTTTTTGGTTTTAGAGAACTTCGCTTTTCGCTTATGACTAGTCCTGCCCTACTAAACATTCTTTCACTTTCTGTTGACGTGGCGGGAACACAGAAGTATTTTAATATACGTTCCTTAAAAGCTGCATCATTTAAAATCTGTTAAAAAAATGCAGATTATTATGTTTGTTATTGTAAATAATTATTTCTTGTACCTTCTAAAACTCCAAGGGATTGACAGCAGGATCCAAATTATTTGAATTTAAATATTGGCGCAAAGCTAATACAGAGTCAACACGAGCGCAATCCAAATAGTTAGGACTCTGTTGTGGGTATTGGTGTTGGCAGGCTTGAGGATATTGAAGCCTCAATGTGTTTATTAGCAAACGACAACTCATCTTCCAACGATTTTTCTCCTTGAGAAGAGTTAAATGGAGACGAAAATCCCTCCTTTTTAAAGCGATGGTCTAAAATTGTGGTCATGCGGGTAACTGTGCGATTTTCATAGGGAAACAATCTTTTACTGACCCCTTGAAAAATTAAATCACAGGCCTCTCGATCCTCCTCAGTCTGGAGTTTAGTTTTCATGGCAGTCAGATTGTGAAGAATACCGCAAACGACAGGAAAAGCCTTCTCCATTCCAAAACGCTGCCAACACCAATATCCGCAACAAAGTCTATAATAATTATTTTATCAAGTAAGTATGTGTAATAAAATGTAAGAAAAATGTATGTTAGGCTTTACGTAGCTGATCCGCGTGGTTTCTCTTAGTGATGTCTTGTTGACAAAATATCGAACATCGATATTTAAAAACTTCGATATTTTCAAAATTTGAAAAATATCGATATATCGTAGATATTCTTTCCAGCTCTACTGTCTAGGGAATCGATAGACATGGACCGACGAGTATCCTCCATATGGCACAGTAATCCAGTGGCACAGTAATCCAGTGGCACAGTAATCCAGTAGCGACAACAACGTCTTGGCGGCTTAATGTCCAATTAACGGGTGGCACCCTTCAAAATGTTATTTTTCACCCACACGAAACGCGCGAAGCAATAGCCACACAGCACACAATAAATTATTAAACAAACGATATAATTTTTTTAATTCTGAAAAACACACCGAAGTCCCTACTCGGGCGCCAATGAAAATTCTCTTTAGAGATCAAAAAAAGTTCATAAAAAACAATTAATCGAATTAATATTTTTACAATTTATTGCTGCTGCTGGCTTGGACGATTGCTATTTTTCGAGTGTTTTCACACGCTGAATCAGAAACTTTTACCAGCTTGGCTGGTAGATCTTCCACAACCCAAAACTTGGTGAGAAGATCATCAAGCCTTTGCTCTTTGCTGATCTTGATCCTTGTGGTGAAGGATGAAACGGTCGAAAGATTTGGTTTGGCTACTGGTCCTGTGAGAACCCACCCGAATATGGTCTCTTGACCGAGCAGTGTTCCACAGATTTTGGACACAGAGCCACTCTTTATAATAGATGGAAGTAAGTCGGCTCCTAAGAGCACGTCTATTTGAGAGCTCTGGTGGAAATGCGGATCAGCGAGTTGGAAGTTTGGCAAGTCCTTCAGAAGATCCTTGGAAATTGAATAGGATGGAAGGTTACCTGCCAATTTGGGAAGAACAAAGGCTGCAGTTTCTAGCTGTAACCTGACCAATCTGGAAGTGACACAACTTTTGTGGATTGGCTGAGATGGCTTGATTTAAGCCAGCTACTTAAACATTCACGGCTTGTTAGGAGGGCTTTATGATGTTAAACATCCGTTCGAAGATGAACGTAGCCTCTGATCCTGGATCGATCAGTGCACGTGCCTTATAAGTCATGCCCAAATGGCACATATTTATAAGGGCAGTGCCGAGAAGAACACCTTGTGTGTTCGCCATGAAATAATTCTGAATATTAGTCGTTGGAGAAGTGAACTGTATATTAGAATTGGGAGTTGATGCAGAATCTGCTGAAGAGGGCGCAGTAGGAGGGGTGCCACGATGCAGGAGTGTATTGTGGCGGCCCTTGCACGTAAAACAGTTATGTCGACTCGTGCAGTCTTTAAGGATATGTCCTCTTGCAAAGCAGTTCAGACACAACTTCTGCTGTTTGATGAAATTGGAGCTTTCATCAACAGCCATTTGGAGAAAGCGCGGACACAGACGTATAGGATGGTTCTCCTTTGAGCAAAGTTTGCAAGTTTGTGGTTTGCCTACAACCTTTGTCTCAAAAAGTCGACCTTCCTCGTAGGAGGCTCTTTTTGAGCAGGTTTGGGACTTGTCTGTGCGCTTGTAACAGTTTGTAAGTCCTCTATCGCTTCCAATGTGCGATAGCGCTCTGAAAGGAAATCTGACATTTCCTTCCACGACGGAATTTCAGTCTTGTTTTGTACTGACTACTCCCAAAGTGACAACGTCAGCCTTGGGAGTTTAGACGAGCATAGGAAGACAAGAAGGCAATCCCAGTTCTCTGTGCTGATTTTGGTGTGGTCTAGAGCCGTTAAGCAACTTTGAATAGTGCTTTGAAGGACTTGGACGGCGGCTCCAGACTCGTGAGGAACTGACGGAAGGTTAAAAAGGATTTTAAGTTGGCTGTTGACTAACAGCCTCTTATTTTCGAACCTGTCCGTCAAGTTCTTCCAAGCAGAAGAGAAACCGTCGTTTGTGAGAGGGGATTTGAATACGATTTCCTTCGCTTCTCCGCTGGTCTTCGCATTTAGATGGAATAATTTCTCGATCTGACTTAGGCCAGGATCGGAAATGTAGACCGCTGTGAAGAGATCACGGAAAGTTGGCCATTTAAGGTAGTCGCCGCTGAAAACTTCAGCATCGAAAGGTGGTGACCGATAGCTTCGTGGGTGGAAGGCTACTTGTGCTGCTGCAGGTGCTGGAGTGGGAGCCGTTGCGGTCTCTATACTCTCATTTAACTGGCAGGCAGTTTCCTCGTATATGGAGTAACAGTGGTCATACCGGGCTTGCATGGCGATCTTGCCCTCAGCATTCGTCTCCGTTTGATACAATGCGTTGGAACAGAGTTCATATTTAAGTTCTACTACAGTCCATATGGAGCGAAGGTGCTCAAGACGCACTCTGTGAGTGTGAAGTGAGGCTGTAGGAGAATTTTGAATCCTAGCTTCGAACTGCGTGAGCTTATCAGAAGCGTTAATGAACTCTTGGAGTGCCATTTTTATTGCCAGTGAGATCTTATGACCAACTGAACGAGTAACTGGAGGAGTATGCACCGAAATTGTTGGCACCTGACTAACCTTAGATGTGGCGGGAGTTAAAACTTTCCGCAATGTGGCGGGAGAAGGTGTTCTACCAAGAAGGGAACTTGGAAGAGAGCTGGAGCGTCTGTGCTTAGTCGTGGGTACAACAAGGTGTTTCTTGCTGTCTGCACTGTCAATTGCGATAACAGGCTTTCAAAAAAGCGAGAAAAATGCAATTGATGCTGTTGACGGAAGCAGAAACTTGAAAGAGAAGAGCGTAGAAAATTGGACGTACAGAATTTTCTTGTTTTAGCAATAAACAAGAATATTAATCAAATTAATCGGAAATTTTATCGAATCTGGTTGAGCGTGGAATATGTTGGTAGATTACAAGGCAACACTTTTTGGAAAAACGTTGCAAAAAAAAATAATATATAAATATTATTTTATAAATATCGATATATTTTATTGAGTAATAATAATTATCGAGACAATTATTATACTCAGCGTGAAATTCTAAGAAAAGACGCAATATAATTTATTTACAAACAATAAATTATAAATAAATAATTATTTATTATTAGGATATATGGTATTTTCTCAGACGGAGGAAAATATATTCGATAATTTTTTGCAATGTTGCAGCGCCTTGTAATACCACAACACAGTGCACAAAGAGACGATATATAAAAAATAAGTGACTTTAAAAGTCACGGTTGCCCAATACGTGATATTTTAATATTTGAGCTAGTGCAGCCCTGGAACGATAACACTGAGTGAATAGAAAAAATACAAACGCTACAGTCTGGTGCTGACTGTATAAGGCCATGGATTATCTTAGTATACCGTAAAAAAAAGTTTTTAAATAACAGAATAGAATCGCCGCTCAAATTTTCCACCGATTATCAAAAATAATCAGTACCTAGGGAACACCAAGGGGAAGTTACAGCACATGTAATGGGGCTAGTTTTTCTTAAAAGTTAAATTTTGGTGAGACAACTTGAGATGTTCTCCGCAACTTAAATGTTCCCCAAATTAATTAATTTCTGCAATCTGCAGACATAGATAACTTAATTATATTCGGATATTTATTAAAACTCGCAATGAAAATTGCGCTTTATTTGGATTAATATTAAAATTTTGGCGGAGATCAATTTTATACAGTGTTCGACGACACGCGCAATTTGAATTAACGAACAGAAGAAGACAAAGCAGACGCGAAGTGTCGCAACCATTAGACTGAGCGAGAGGGCAATAGGTATATGTATGCATTTCTAGCGTGTACCAAAATTTATTTCATGTGCTTCTTGTTGATTTTTTGGCACTAGCTAGAATTATTCAGTGGCTGAGTGGATTATGTCTCGGACTGTAAGGCCAACAATGTTGACCGTGTTTCAGGGTTCGATTGCTACCGCGATCGGCATGTGAAAGTTTTTGTTTTTCATTATTTTTCATTAAAATATTTTAAAAGCTCAATAACATTGAAAAGGGGCGGCGGCGGTAGCCGGTTTTTTTAAGTTTTTGGTACACAATATATGTAATTAGAAGTCAGTTTTCTTTCGTTGGTATACAACAGCAACTCCAAATCTAATTGTATTGTACATATGCATGTACATACATGCGTGCAATAATGTGTGTTGAAGTGGTATGCCAATACATACATGTGGATATGCAGACATGTATGTATGGGCGTCCCACTCGCACAAGAATCATATTGAATTGCAAAGTCATAACAGGCAAAATACGGAAAGAGTGACGGCATTGAAGAACGCATTGTTTACTTTTGGCTCGCATCTTTTTGATGCGTGCTAGTAAACTTTAATTATAAATGATAAATATTATTTGTAACTATTATAATTTTATTGCATAACATAGTATGAAAACAAAATAAGGAAAAACTATTTATTATTGAAATTTAATTTGTTTGTAGCTGCTATATTACAGCCCGCTTGACTGCAACTTTTCTTTTAGTTTATTAGAATAAAATAAACATTAGAAACAAATAAACAAAATAAAATAATAAATAACTAAACTAATAAATGATAATATTCATTCGCACCCGCCTCAACCGGGAGTTGAACACACACACGCGCACTCACTCACAGTCAATTTAATTTGCTGTCCGCCACTCTAACCACTCGGCCACTACCTCACTCCTTGACCCATCGGCAAAGCTGCATTGTGAACCAATTCTGTTACCATACAATGCAAATAAAAAGTTTAAAATTCTGTGTGTCTGACGCTAGATTCGAACCTCGGTATGCTTGTGTAAATTAGGTAACCTTAAGTATATATGTTCAAAGTGAGTTTAATTCGTATCATATCTCACTTATTAATAGTCCGATTTAAATGAAATTTTCACATAACGCCCGTGGCAAGGTATTTGTCATGTAAGATATACAACTTTGGTTGTTGAGCTAATATTGTAGTTGTTAAATAGTTATTACTGATTTACAGAGGCGGGAAGGGGCGTGTCCAAATTTTACAAAAACTTTGAGATACTGCAATATATATGTATGTTGTCGCAAAATTTGATGACTCTAGCTCTTATAGTTTCTGAGATCTAGGTGTTCATACAGACAGACAGACGGACAGACGGTCAGACAGACAGACGGACAGACAGACATGGCTCAATCGACTCGGCTACTGATACAGATTCAGAATATATATAGTTTATGGGGTCGGAGATGCCTCCTTCTGCCTGTTACGCACATTTCTGTTCCGACAAACACAATAGACCATGAATTTTTTGAAATCCATGTCCTAAAAAGTGGCGGTTGGTCGATTGTGATCGAACTGCGATCACTAAGGCCGGAGTTAAAACTTTCCGTAATGTGGCGGGAGGAGGTGTTCTACCAAGAAGGGAACTTGGAAGAGAGCTGGAGCGTCTGTGCTTAGTCGTGGGTACAACAAGGTGTTTCGTGGTGTCTTTACTGTCAATTGGGATAACAGGCTTTCAAAAAGCGAGA
Organism: Zaprionus camerounensis; assembly: GCA_018904165.1. Lineage (NCBI taxonomy): Eukaryota > Metazoa > Arthropoda > Insecta > Diptera > Drosophilidae > Zaprionus > Zaprionus camerounensis. The sequence goes on from JAEIFS010000464.1 coordinate 132,084, forward strand.
GAAATGCAATTGATGCTGGTGACGGAAGCACAAACGTGAAAGAGAAGAGCGTGGAAAATTGGACGAACAATATTTTCTTGTTTTAACAATAAACAAGAATATTAATCAAATCAATCGGAAATTTTATCGTATCTGGTTAAGCGAAATATTGCTGCCGGTCAAAGTGTATTGGTATATGTTAATAAATTTAATAAATGTAAAAGGAATACAGTGTTATCTTTTTTTTAGGTGTTAGATTTGGAGGTACAATTGCTACTTGAGGTGCGGACCTTGGCAATGTACTAGTGGGCAACGTAAGTATGTAATGTGTATATATATTACACATATATTAACATTCAATTTAATTAGTTTTGGAGAATGTATGTACCTTTGTTCAAATGAAAAGGGTAGGAGAAGGTATATACATGTATGTGGCAGAGGCTTGTAAATAGAATTAGACGGATAAACTGTGTGTAATTTGTGTCTCGTATTTCCGTACATATATATGTATGGAAATCTTACGAAGGTGGCAGTCGTCTGTAAGTAAGTATGTACTTACTAATGCGGCAACATATGTACATACAGAGAAAGTAGAAAATCTTTCTTTTCACCAAGGAACAATTACACACAGTCCTCTGCCGCATAAAATAAGTAAAAAATTTAGTACTTATCTGGGGGATCCTAACGAGATGCCGATGATCTAGTGGTTCGAGCGGAGCGTGGGGATGAAAATCCAGCGACGTGATGTCCAAATGTAGATGATGAAATCCGGCTCGAAGGACCAATGAATGTGGTGGCGGCAAGAAGATTTTCCTTCTTGGGGGATCTTACAGTTGGGGGTGAAATCCTGTGGGAAATACACTGAAATCCGACGCGAAAACAATTCGGGAAAAAGAACAACTCGGGGCGCGTGGCGTTCACTTCACTTTTTAGGCCATGGATTTTAAAAAAATTCATGGACTATTGTGTTTGTCGGAACGGAAATGTGCGTAACAGACAGAAGGGGGCATCTCCGACCCCATAAACTATATATATTCTGAATCAGTATCAGTAGCCGAGTCGATTGAGCCATGTCTGTCTGTCCGTCTGTCCGTCTGTCTGTCTGTATGAACACCTGGATCTCAGAAACTATAAGAGCTAGAGTCATCAAATTTTGCGACAACATACGTATATATTGCAGTGTCTCAAAGTTTTTGTAAAATTTTGACACGCCCCTTTCCGCCTCTGTAAATCAGTAATAACTATTTAACAACTACAATATTAGCTCAACAACCAAAGTTGTATATCTTACATGACAAATACCTTGCCACGGGCGTTATGTGAAAATTTCATTTAAATCGGACTATAAATAAGTGAGATATGATACGAATTAAACTCACTTTGAACATATATACTTAAGCAGACCTAATTTACACAAGCATACCGAGGTTCGAATCTAGCGTCAGACACACAGCATTTTAAACTTTTTATTTGCATTGTATGGTAACAGAATTGGTTCACAATGCAGCTTTGCCGATGGGTCAAGTAGTGAGCCAATGGCCGAGTGGTTAGAGCGGCGGACAGCAAATTAAAAGAACTGTGTGTTCAACTCCCGGTGAAGGCGGTTGGGAATTTTCATTTTATTATTTTGTTTATTTATTTTTTATTTTGTTTTATTTATTTATTTTATTCTAATAAACTAAAAGAAAAGTTATAGTCAAGCGGGCTGTAAAATAGCAGCTACAAACAAATTAAATTATTTAATTATAGTCTAGTAACTAGTCAGCTATCTTGGTGGTCAGACGTGTTTAGCCTTTGCTCCCTGTGTTTATATAATTCTTGCGATTTTATTTGCCTAATTATTGTGTAATTATTAGTGCGGTATTTATTAGTGCTAACCTTGTAAGTACAACCGTAGAAGTAATACACTAATACTTTTATTAGTCAATTCTTAAACTAATATTCCTAATTTTTCACTTGCGCGTCTTTGGCGTCAAGTTTTTGTTTCTGTTTTGATTAACATTCCCACGCTCTCCCGCTCTCCCGGTCACGAAATTATATTTCTCTCTGAGTAAGTTGTGTAGTGCTGTTGTTGTAAACGTCACAGCTGTTGTTGTTTTGTTTACTTCGTTGTGCTCGCTAGTTTGGCAGTTTTATCGTCGTACTTGCTTTCTTGCCTGTTTTCGGCGCTGTAACTGTTTCTTGCTCTCTCAAGAAATTTATTTCGTTACTCTGTTTTCTTTTTGCTCTTCGTTGTCTCCTACATTTTAAAGGCATATTAATTTTCACAATCATGGTGTCGTGCTCAGCAGCAATTTGCTTATGTTCTTCTGATCCTAAAGCGGATTACATTGGTTGCTGGCTCTGTGATAATTTTTGTCACTTAAAATGCTGTGGCCTAACTGTGCGGGTTAGGGACGCCGTCCACGCCAATACTGGTCTCAGATGGTCGTGTGAAACGTGTCGTGTGGCTGAATCCGATTTACGGAAAATCCATAACAAAACCAAACTTGGGTTTTATAAGATACGCACAGCTTTCGCTAATCTCCAATCTGAATTTTTGGAGATGGAGGCCAAATTCAACGCCTTTACGGTTCCCAGCAAACCACCGGCTCCTTTAAGTGTTCCTTTAGATTCGGTCTCTACGAATTTAAAGCTCACCAACCTACCTTCTTCCCAGGCTTCTTCACCCGATCTTCTAAGCCTACTCTCCCCTATACCGTCTTGCTCTTCTAACTGCACAAAAAAAAAAAAGACTAGCAGCAAAGTTACCGCACCCAAACCTCTTGCTCCTCCTCTTGTGCCTACTCCCATTACGAGCAACGACAACAACATAAAGGGAAATGTTCCCGCAATAATGCCTGCTACTAAGGCACAGAGTATAAAACCTCTGATTGCGATCAAACCCAAAAAATGTGTGTTTATCTCTCGTTTGGCGCCGGACACTACCATAGAAGATGTACAATCGTACATCCTAGCAAAGCTGCCTTTAAATAACTTTACAGTTGAAAAATTCAATTTCAAATTTAAGCGCGACATTTCTTCTTTCAAAATTAGTCTCCCAGCAGAACAGTTTAAAGACGTTTGCGCTACTTCCTTTTGGCCGCCTGACCTTATTGTTAAGGAGTTTACTCCTAAACAAAAAAGCCGTACTGCCGTTAATCTTCCCACGCTGGCCGTAACTTCGCCAAAAAACTCAAAAATGCAAAGTCTTCAAAAAACTGAACTTTTCATTTCTTCATGCCTCGGAAAATGTTAGGGGTTCTACAAAAAAACTTTCTTCTTTAATTCTATCCTATCAAAATGTTAGAGGTCTCTGTAGTAAAATCTCTAGTCTTTATCTTAATAGTCTTGCCTTTTCTTCCCAAATTATTGCTTTTACCGAAACCTGGTTAAAACCAGAGATTCTAAGCTCTGAAGTCTTTCCAGATATGTATACAACATACAGGCTTGATCGACCTGACCGACGGGGTGGCGGAGTACTGATTGCAGTAGACTCCAACATTGAGTCGGACCTTTACAACCGGAGTTTCAATTTAACATTGAACTAATTTGTGTAAAACTACACTTTCCCGGTTTTTTCATGTATATAACCTGCTCCTATATTCCGCCGTCATCGGAATTATCAGTCTACTTGCAACACTTGTCTGCAATTAAGACTATTTTTAACCTGTTATCAGACAGAGATCACTTCATAGTCCTGGGCGACTTTAATATCCCAGAATGTAATTGGACATCTAGTGCTGAAGGAAACTTCCTTTTGCCTTCCCGGCAACATGACCTATTTGACGGTTTGTTTGACATGTCTTTGTCGCAGGTCAATCATGTCAAAAACTCTCTCAACAGATTGCTTGATTTATGTTTCACCTCTGATCCTTCCAAAGTGATTGTAGACAGGGTACAACCCCTTTCCCTACCGGAAGATCCTTATCATCCTACTTTCGAAGTGAATTTCGACTTGGATATTAGTATTGTGGATAAAAATGAAAGGCCGCGTAATCGCGTGCGCTGCTTTAAGAAAGCAGACTTTGAAAACCTAAATTCTTTAATTGCTCATTGTGATTGGTCTGATTTTTATGCATCAACTGATATGTCAGTTGCAACCAATATCTTTTATAATACCCTAAACTCTGTTTTTGATATCTGTGTTCCGTTATTTTATCCGTTATGCTCAAGCAAACCCCCTTGGTTTACAAAAGAGCTGTCTCGCTTAAAAACTTAAAGAGTAGCTTACTCAAGAAATATAAGCAAAGAAACACACCGCTTGTTTTTTCCCGCTACCTAACTGCTCGGGCAAATTTTACCGTGCTTAACGCGAAATGTTATAAAAACTATTTGACCAGATGTAGGTTTCAGTTTTTTCAGAATCCTAAAAGTTTTATAGTTTTGTTAACATGAAGCGAAGGTCAGCGGTCTTTCCTTCTAAACTTTCGTTTGATAATGCTGAGGCGGACACAGATCAGGCCATGGCCGATATGTTTGCTAAGTTTTTTCAAACAACTTATTCTTCTTCTACGCCAAGCATTCATTCTTATCCATATAGTGTACCGAGTTCAAATGGCATCTTCACACCGTTACTGAATGAAAGTTCACTTTTTAAGGATCTTAGCTTAGTTAAACCAGTCTTTTCTCCAGGTCCCGATGGTATCCCCGCCTGTGTACTTAGATATTGTGCCAATTCCTTATGTAAGCCATTGCTCAAATTATTTTCGCTGTCCTTAGACACCGCCTCCTTTCCTTCCATATGGAAAGAATCATTTATCATCCCTTTACTCAAAAAAGGCAGCAAGTCTGATGCAAGTAATTATAGAGGTATCTCTAAATTATCGGCTATTCCTAAATTCTTCGAGAATGTTATTACTCCTCACTTGCAACATTTTAGCAGATCCGTTATATCCCCTTTTCAACACGGATTCGTAAAACGTCGTTCTACCACGACAAATTTGCTTGAGCTGACATCCTTTGTGGTAAAAGGATTTCAGAAAAATCTTCAAACCGATGTCATTTATACTGATTTCAGTAAGGCATTTGACTCAGTCAACCATTCTCTTCTTGCACATAAACTGAATCTTCTCGGTTTCTCACCGAAACTTCTTAGTTGGATTGTGAGCTATTTAGGTGACAGAACCCAACGAGTCCTCTTTAAGAATAATCTTTCTTACCCCGTTCATGCCACATCTGGTGTTCCCCAGGGAAGCCATTTAGGTCCCCTGCTTTTTACACTTTTCATCAATGACCTTCCAACGGTCATACTTAACTCCCGTACTCTCATGTATGCTGATGATGTCAAGCTCTGTTTTCAATTTAGAGACGACTCCTGTCATTTGCGCCTTCAATCTGACTTAAATTGTTTCTATTCTTGGTGTCGTGCAAATATCCTTAATCTGAACAGCTCCAAATGCAAGCTGATGACATTCTCACGAGCCTGTCCAAAGTACGTATCTTACTCTCTTTGTGGTTGTACCTTGGAAAGAATTTCCCTGGTTGATGATCTAGGTGTCCGTTTGGATCGCAAACTAAAGTTTTGCGAACATATATCATCAATGGTTAATAAAGCTATGGGTGTACTCGGCTTTATTAAGAGATGGTCTAAGGAGTTTGACGATCTTTACCTAACTAAGACTCTTTTCACCTCGCTTGTTCGTCCAATTCTAGAGTACGGATCATGTGTCTGGAGTCCTCAGTACACAGTTCACAAGGATCGCATTGAATCCGTACAGAAAAACTTTTTAATTTTTGCCTTGCGAGGCCTTAACTGGGATGTAAATTCAAGACTTCCTTCCTATCCTAGTAGACTTTTGTTACTAAATCTGCCTTCCCTAGCCAATCGTAGAACTATGCTTGGTGTTGTATTTATTTATAACCTTATACAAGGGGACATAGATAGTAACGACTTACTTAGTCGACTACACTTCTCTGTCCCTGGTAGAATCACCCGTAATTATCTTCCTCTAAAACTTTCATATTGTAGCTCGAATTATGCCCTGCATGAGCCTTTCAGGGTATTATGTTCGGACTATAATAAACTATACTACATTGTTGCTAATAACAACAATAATTCTGTATCTTGCTTAAAAGTACAAATCCTTAACCACCTTTCTAGTAACTAGTTAAATATACTTATCTGCTTTCTAGTAACAGTAGTACTTTTTTACTAACTGCATGTTTGAACATTTGAATCGCTATTTTGATTAGGTTTTGCTTACTAACACTAACTCTCCTGATCTGATTGGGTTTTTCTGGGTTTTCCCCAATCCTCTGCAACAAATGTTGGATCGGCTCTTTCATTTTTTATGATCCCAATGTCAACTCAATTTAATTAATTTCTTTTTGCTTTCTTTTCTCACAGTTAAGATTTTACTTTTAATTTATAATTATTAATTATAACTATTAATTGTTTTTTTTTCTTTATTTTTACACAGTCGACTGACCTTAGTCCGACTATAAACTAATTAATTAAATTAAATTAAATTTCAATAAAAAATTGTTTTTCCTCATTTTGTTTTCATACTATATTATGCAATAAAATTATAATAGTTACAAATAATATTAATTATTTATAAATAAAGTTTACTATTTTTATTATATTTAGCACGCATCAAAAAGATGCGAGCCGAAAGTAAACAATGCGTTCTTCAATGCAGTTGTGAATGTGCGAGTGGGACGCCCATACATACATGTCTGCATATCCACATGTATGTATTGGCATCCCACTTCAACACACATTATTGCACGCATGTATGTACATACTTATGTACAATACAATTAGATTTGGAGTTGCTGTTGTGTACCAACGAAAGAACACTAAGTTCTAATTACATATATTGCGTACCAAAAACTTAAAAAACCGGCTACCGCCGCCGCCCCTTTTCAATGTTATTGAGCTTTTAAAATATTTTAATGAAAAATAATGAAAAACAAAAACTTTCACATGCCGATCGCGGTAGCAATCGAACTCAACATTGTTGGCCTTTCAGTCCGAGACATAATCCACTCAGACACCGAATAACTCTGGCTAGTGCCAAAAAATCAACAAGAAGCACATGAAATAAATTTTGGTATGCGCTAGAAATGCATACTTATACCTATTGCCCTCTCGCTCAGTCTAATGGTTGCGACACTTCGCTTCTGCTTTGTCTATGCGTTCTTCTTCTTCTGTTCGTTAATTCAAATTGCGCGTATCATCGAAAACTGTATAAAATTGATCTCCGCCAAATTTTTAATATTAATCCAAATAAAGCGAAATTTTCATTGCGAATTTTAATAAATATCCGAATATAATTAAGTTATCTATGTCTGCAGATTGCAGAAATTAATTAATTTGGGGAACATTTAAGTTGTGCAGAACATCTCAAGCGACTCGTAGGTCACCAAAATTTAACTTTTTAAGAACAACTAAATCCATTACATGTGCTGTAACTTCCCCTTGGTGTTCCATAGGTACTAATTATTTTTGATAATCGGTGGGAATTTCGAGCTGCGATTCTATTCTGTTATTTACAAACTTTTTTACGGTATACTATGATAATCCATGGCCTTATACAGTCAGCATTTCCGTACATATATATGTATGGAAATCTTACGAAGGTGGCAGTCGTCTGTAAGTAAGTATGTACTTACTAATGCGGCAACATATGTACATACAGAGAAAGTAGAAAATCATTCTTTTCACCAAGGAACAATTACACACAGTCCTCTGCCGCATAAAATAAGTAAAAAATTTAGTACTTATCTGGGGGATCCTAACGAGATGCCGATGATCTAGTGGTTCGAGCGGAGCGTGGGGATGAAAATCCAGCGACGTGATGTCCAAATGTAGATGATGAAATCCGGCTCGAAGGACCAATGAATGTGGTGGCGGCAAGAAGATTTTCCTTCTTGGGGGATCTTACAGTTGGGGGTGAAATGCTGTGGGAAATACACTGAAATCCGACGCGAAAACAATTCGGGAAAAAGAACAACTCGGGGCGCGTGGCGTTCACTTCACTTTTTTATTTTCAACTGGTTTACATACGTAAAAAACGACTTAAAAACTAACTTAACATATGTCTGTTGGATAAAAGAGCGCGAGAGCCCTCGGTAACTCTCGCACTGCTTACGCCGATATGCTGCCTACTTTTCGGCGGCGAGTTTCGGCGTAAACATCATTAATACCTTCAACGTGTGAGAAAGGCAAATTATCCATCACAATCATATCAACAATTGATTTTGTGATCTTGCTATGTTTGGAGCCACCTGATGCATAGCTATTTGCGTTTCAAAATGCCGCTTGTGTGCTGGGTTGATTTTGCACTGATTTTGCAATTAGGCTTGTGTCGGCCACTTCCTCTTCACCTTCAGAATCTTGATTGCCGACAGTTGGTGTCTAAAATAATAAAATTTTGAATATACTGATGATATAAGCAGATGAAAACTAAAATACTTACCACCTGGAGGGACGAAAACTCTTTTGTATGCTTCAGTTTTATGTTCTGAAGCATATTTGTGGTGTTTGTGGTTTTTGCAATATTTCAGCTTTTTATTACACAAACGGCACTGCACCTCTTTTTCATCTATTTTGGTAAAATGTTTCCATACTTTGCTTGAAGTTGGAGCCATATTAAAATTATTTTTTGTTTATCACCTTTTATTTTGCACGTAAAAGTCAACTGAAGCGATTATTTTGTAGTTTAATCGATTAATGATTCAATTAAATCGCTAACTGAAAAAAAATAATCGATTATTGTGTATCATATGATTAGTCGTGCTATCCCTAATGCGGTCGCCCCCACAGAGGTTCAGCGGCTAGTAGATTTCTGCCGCCTACACAACAAGCCGCTTGTGATCGGCTGTGACGCAAATGCGCATTACACGATCTGGGGAAACAGCGACGTCAATAAACTTGTTGAGTCCCTTTTAGAGTATCTATTGTACTGTCAATTAGATGTTGCTAACATAGGGTGTAAGCCTACTTTTATTAACGCCATTAGGGAAGAGGTTCTGGACCTTACCCTAGTCAGGAACTCTATTGTGAGTTCGCTGGCCAACTGGCGGGTCACAGACGAAGCCACCTTGTCGGACCATCAGCACATCAGGTTTGACCTCTCTGGCCAAGTCGAGATACGCCAGAACTCCTTCTGTCCCAAAAAGACTAATTAGGAACTCTTTTAAGCCTCCGTGGCTTTTAAAGCAGACTTGTTGATGAGCAACCCAAGATCTATCTATCCTTCGAGGACAGCGATGATCAACCCGCCACATCGGGTGTCGGTCCAGGTTTCGAGGGCTGCATACCTCGAAATGAATGGCTGCTCCTTATATGCGAGGACAGAAACACTGCTGATTGGGTCAGGGGAGCTGCTGGACATATCCGGTCCATCAGCTGCCTTGGTGGAAAGAGGAACTGTCTGCACAGAGAAGGAAGGTTAGAAGCCTATACAACAATGCCAGATCTAACCGTGTCAGTTGCGACGCCTGTAGGGACGCTCTCACTAATTATAACAAGAACATTAGACGAGCTAAACGTTATACGTGGCGCAGCTATTTTGGTAGCATTGAATCGCTGCCAGAGGGTCTAAAGGGCTAAAGGGTCGTCTAATAGGATAGGGCTTCTTAAAAGAGCAGACTGCTCTTTCACTCAAGATCGCAGGGAAGCACTTAACCTTTTACTACAAGTCCACTTCCCTGAGTCGGTGGCGAACCCAGATCTATCCAGTCACGATGACGCCTTGTTACCGGACTCACATGGGTCTAGTTTATCAGGAACCATCAAATCATCAGGAGGCGATCCAATCTGTACAGATCACACTCTCGATCCGCTGGTCGGCCTTCACTTGGCGTTACACACCCATCTCTTGGAGGAGAGTCAATGTGGTATTCAGTCCTACCTACTTTCTGCTAAAGACAATAGAAAGGCTGCACATTCGGTGCTCTCTGCAGAAAACTTATCCTCTGCAACGCACGCAGTTTGCATATATAGCCGGATGATCGACGGAGGTCGCTCTCCACAAGCTAGTGGGTAAAATCGAAAGAGCCTTCGTATACAAGAACATTGCTCTTTGCTCTTTTCTTGACATAGAGTGTGCTTTCGATAATACCGACTATGGGTCTATTTTTGCTGGGTCTATTTCTGCTGCGCCTAATCCGATATATTGATGCTATGCTTAAACACCGGACTATTTCCTCTACCTTGGACTCCATGACTGCTTTCATTAGTGCGGTCCCCAGGGAAGGATCCCCCTTACTCTGGTCTTTAGTAGTTGATGAACTACTAAGTATTCTTGAAGAACAGGGCGTGGAAGCAATCGGCTACGCTGACGAACTGGCTCTAGTAGTGAACGGGAAATTTGCCAACACCGTGACAGAGTTAATGCAATCTGCTCTGAACACGGTTAGCAGATGGTGCGAAGATGTAGATCTTAGCATCAATCCACAAAATGCAATAATCGTTCCCTTAACTAAGCGCTATTCCGTTGACATAGGTTTTGATAAAAGACTAAACTGGAACTCCACCTAAACAACACCCTATCAAAGGCAACTAATGCCATGTGGGCCTGCAGGTAGGATCTGGGGTCTCAAATTTTGCACCATTTGGTAACCTAAGGTTACGCAGGTCACTGCCATTCCTGGCTTAGAGATCTGCTCTAGATCAGATTCTATGACCAAGGAACTCTTCTTTGGTGTCAAATTCAGAGCCCTCATCCCGGACCGGAGGGACTGGGATGCTGGCAGCCCCATCAGTGACCCTCACGGCATACACTGGTATACCGACGGGTCAAAGACTGATCAGGGGGTTGGAGCTGGGATACATGGTCCCAACTCCAAAACCTCCATTGCTATGCCATCGAGTTCTGCTGTCGTCTTATCCTTAAGAAGGGGATCAAAGGAGCGAATATCTACATCTACTCGGATAGCCAAGCTGACATACTAGCCCTCTCCTCAAAAAGAGTAGGTTCACGTATGGTGGCTGACTGTTGGAACTGCCTTCAGAGGCTTTCCAATAGAAACAAAGTTACCCTCCTATGGGTACCTACCTAGCGGATGAACTAGCGAGGGCGGGGTCATTAGCCCCTTTGCATGGCCCCGAACCCTTCTGCGGCGTGGTGTGGTCAACTATTTCATCCCTTCTGAAAGCATGGGCGGATAGGTTGACCGAACACTATTGGTTCTTCCAACCAGGGATGAGGCAGGCTAGAGAGCTTACGAATCCCTCGGTTAACTTACTCTCTTGGAGAGATCACTATGTGCTTGTTGGTTACTTTAGTGGCCACCACTTGGTGAACTATCACCTTATAAAATTGCGTCTGTCCTTGGATGCAGAATGCAGGCTCTGTAAAGAGGACGACGAAATCACGAAACACATCCTGTGTGATTGTCCAGCCTTGGTATGGATTAGGAGGAAACATCTGCACGTTGAAACCGCAGTTCCCGAGCACATTATCCGTTCCTCGACAAAAGACCTGTTATGCTTCATTATACGTACAAAAGATCATTCTGGTCGCAGTGCCTCGCCCTTTCTCTGCTGGAAAATGGTCGAAGTGCGAATCATGAAGTAGTGCCCAACCACACAGGGTATCAATTTCGAACTTCAATATTCGCCAGTCGGATCTGGAATAATAGCGGACGGAATCCTCTTGTGCCGTAGCTCTTTGGCGTGGAGTGGGTTTTTGCCATATTCCTTCTCCACATCTACACAACTTTATTATTTATTATTCCTAACAGAAACTAAAAGACTTACTCCAAGAAATGTAGGTTCAAATAAAAAAAAAAATTCGTACTGCAATATATGTACAATATTTGTGGGATCATAGCAAAGGGTCAGAAAATTGTTTGACATTTTGATCTCCGTTAATATTTAGGCCATGGATTTTAAAAAAATTCATGGACTATTGTGTTTGTCGGAACGGAAATGTGCGTAACAGGCAGAAGGAGTCATCTCCGACCCCATAAACTATATATATTCTGACTCAGTATCAGAAGCCGAGTCGATTGAGCTATGTCTGTCTGTCCGTCTGACCGTCTGTCCGTCTGTCTGTCTGTATGAACACCTGGATCTCACAAACTATAAGAGCTAGAGTCATCAAATTTTGCGACAACATACATATATATTGCAGTGTCTCAAAGTTTTTGTAAAATTTGGACACGCCCCTTCCCGCCTCTGTAAATCAGTAATAACTATTTAACAACTACAATATTAGCTCAACAACCAAAGTTGTATATCTTACATGACAAATATCTTGCCACGGGCGTTATGTGAAAATTTCATTTAAATCGGACTATAAATAAGTGAGATATGATACGAATTAAACTCACTTTGAACATATATACTTAAGCACACCTAATTTACACAAGCATACCGAGGTTCGAATCTAGCGTCAGACACACAGCATTTTAAACTTTTTATTTGCATTGTATGGTAACAAAATTGGTTTACAATGCAGCTTTGCCGATGGGCTAAGGAGTGAGGCATTGGCCGAGTGGTTAGAGTGGCGGGCGGCAAATTAAAAAAACTGTGAGATAGTGTGCGTGTGTTCAACTCCCAGTGAAGCGGGTGGAAATTTTCATTTATTAATTATATTTTATTTTGTTTATTTATTTTATTCAAATAAACTAAAAGAAAAGTTACAGTCAAGCGGGCTGTAAAATAGCAGCTACAAACAAATTAAATTATTTAATTAAATTTCAAATCGAATTGCATTGTACATAAGTATGTACATACATGCGTGCAATAATGTGTGTTGAAGTGGGATGCCAATACATACATGTGGATATGCAGACATGTATGTATGGGCGTCCCACTCGCACATTCACAACTTTTAAATGGCTTGTAGTGAAACGGTGGAACTATCGTCTGCTTATGATGGTGCCGGGCTGCCAGATCGGGCTCATATCGATGAGGCTGCGTCGCTGTTATGTTCTAACATTCTAATTGCAAAATATTGAGAGCAAAGCAAAATAACAATATCCAATAAGAATCATATTGAACTTGCAAAGTCATAACAGGCAAAATACGGAAAGAGTGACGACATTGAAGAACGCATTGTTTATTTTTGGCTCGCATCTTTTTGATGCGTGCTAAATATAATAAAAATAGTAAACTTTATTTATAAATAATTAATATTATTTGTAACTATTATAATTTTATTTTATATAAAACAAAATGAGGAACCAGCCCGCTTGACTGTAACTTTTCTTTTAGTTTATTTGAATAAAATAAATAAACAAAATAAAATATAATTAATACATGAAAATTTCCACCCGCTTCACCGGGAGCTGAACACACGCACACTATCTTACAGTTTTTTTAATTTGCCGTCCGCCACTCTAACCACTCGGCCAATGCCTCACTTCTTGACCCATCGGCAAAGCTGCATTGTGAACCAATTTTGTTACCATACAATGCAAATAAAAAGTTTAAAATGCTGTGTGTCTGACGCTAGATTCGAACCTCGGTATGCTTGTGTAAATTAGGTCTGCTTAAGTATATATGTTCAAAGTGAGTTTAATTCGTATCATATCTCACTTATTTATAGTCCGATTTAAATAAAATTTTCACATAACGCCCGTGGCAAGATATTTGTCATGTAAGATATACAACTTTGGTTGTTGAGCTAATATTGTAGTTGTTAAATAGTTATTACTGATTTACAGAGGCGGGAAGGGGCGTATCCAAATTTTACAAAAACTTTGAGACACTGCAATATATATGTATGTTGTCGCAAAATTTTATGACTCTAGCTCTTATAGTTTCTGAGATCCAGGTGTTCATACAGACAGACAGACGGACAGACAGACATGGCTCAATCCACTCGGCTACTGATACTGAGTCAGAATATATATAGTTTATGGGGTCGGAGATGCCTCCTTCTGCTTGTTACGCACATTTCCGTTCCGACAAACACAATAGTCCATGAATTTTTTTAAAATCCATGGCCTAAAAAGGCCGCGGAGTTCGGCTTCAACGTTTTTAATGAATATGTAGTTGGCTTCAGTGAACAAACGAAACTAAGTTTTGATTTAAGTGAGAGTGGGCCACAATTCGCCGTCGGTGTTAAATTAAGTTAGTTTATTAAAGAGAAAAAATTATAAGTTTAGTGTAAATTAGTTTAGGGCGGAGCGGGAGCGCAATAAAGTTCTCTCCTCTCTTGTTTTGAATTCGCCCCGTTTCGCCGCCGTAGTTAAGCTAGGCTAAGCAATGGAGTAATCGCAAATTATACTTTGAAACGAACGCACGTCTCTTTTCTCGTTTTCGCCAAATTACAGCCACCCAAAGTTTTCGGTAAAAATAATTAAATTAAATAAACGCATCTAAATTTTTATGGCGCTCCCGGGTGGACTGTAAAGTAAAAAGACATTTGTGAATTTTTTAAAGTGACAGTGACACATAAAGTGCAAATAAACAGATACAGTGTGTACCAAGTGCTTAAGTGAAATTAATAAGCCAAAAAAAAAAATTGCCTTCGGTTCGTGGGTGGAAACAAATTATTCGCGTCGGTCGCGTTAAGTGCTATAATTGTGTTCCTGCTAAATTCATCGAGGGATACCGTGCAATTGCTGCAAGCGCCAGAGGAAAGTAGCAGCCGGTTAACCCGTTCCAGAGCCACAGGTATTTGTGCGAAAAATTGAAAGCGTCTTAAATTGGTTTTTGGCATTTCGCTTTCAATTCTTAGCACATACGTACACTATAATATAGTTGAGCTTATTTGCATGCATATAAGTATATACGCCACATATCCAACATATGCGTATATACATACATACAGATAGCAATTCATCGTAGTTAAATTCTTGTACATATATCGTTTGAACTGCTATTGGATGCAATTGTTTGTTGTTGTTTATGTACCACTGTCGCCCCCTCTCACAAACTTTCGTCCATAATTCGATTGCAAATAATAATTTGCTAAGTTGAAGCAATTGTATGTACATATACATACATACACACCTACGTAAAACCAGCTGCAGCGGCGAATTTTTCGTTTCTTTGCTCTCCCATTCGTTCGTCCGCCAGCTGCACTTCTAGCTGCATACATACGCACATTTACCCAGCAAGCTACAGCGGTGATTTTTTTTGTTTTCGCTTTCGCACGTCACCCGCTCACTAGCATTGTTGTTGTCAATTTTGTTTCCGCGCTTGAACTCAACGGCAAGTGATACGCATATCCTACTTTTGGTCGGGTATAACTCTTTTTCGATATCACTTACAACGAATTGTATTTGCATAAGGCGTAAGAAGGGGATCCTATAGAGGAACATATTTGTCTCAGTGGTGTCCCTTCCTTATGGGTTTTTGGTAGTCCATAAATTCTCGGTGGTGTTGCAATATTTGTTATAAGCTTATTTCTTTCGGTCCTTGAAATAAACTCCTTCCTGAATAATTTCTCCACTAGTTCGTTGTTTTTCTTTTGTAATCGTGATGTGGGGTCCGTTTTCAGTTTTCTGTATGTGCAGAAATCTCCTAATAATTTCAACATTTTATTTCTATATTCGTCTTTTTCTATTGTTCCTCTATAGGATCCCCTTCTTACGCCTTATGCAAATACATTGTTTCTATTCTCAAAAATTTGACAACGGAATCGAAATTCAACATAAAACACGCCATAGAATTCAAAGATAAAATAAATAACGAAAACATCAACGATGACGAAATACTCGTCTCTTTCGACGTAGTATCACTTTTCCCCAGCATACCATTAGACTTAGCTTTATCAACTATGTCAAAATGGACACAAATACAACAACATACTGAGATACCTGAACAAACTTTCCTAGAAATAGTTAAGTTCTGCATCGTAGAAAATAGATACTTCAAATATGAAGACACAATTTTTTCGCAATTAAAAGGTATGCCAATGGGTTCCCCAGCTTCACCCGTAATTGCAGACATTGTAATGGAGGAATTATTGAAGAACACCGTGGAAAAATTTAAAACAAAACCACGACTACTAACAAAATATGTCGATGACCTGTTTGCAATTACAAAGTCCAACGAAACAGAAAACATACTCCTCGAACTTAATTCGTACCATAAAAATATAAAATTCACAATTGAGAAAGAACAAAACAATAAGCTACCATATTTGGATTCAATAATAAATAGAGTAGGAGGAAAATTAAAATTAAAATGGTACAAGAAACCGATGGCATCTGGAAGACTAATTAACCACAATTCGAAACATCCAAGGACGATGATAATTAATACAGCAAGATGCTGTATTAAACGAATGTTTGACATTTCTGACAAAGAAATTAAGAGGGAAGTAACAAAAATACTTACGGACAACGACTTTCCAAAATGCTTAATCAATAAACTTATACAAAAATATCAGGAAACACCAAGGGACAACAAAAATAGACAATTCAAATTATATAAATCTCTCATCTATGTACCTACACTATCCGAAAGATTCATGAGATCTGACTGTTACAATAGTGCAGAAGTACAAATAGCACATAAACCGTTCCATACACTCAGACATCTTTATAGTAACACAAAGTCAAAAATAACTGCACTAGACAAAAACAATGTGATATATAAAATTCCTTGTAGTGGCAACACTTCTGAAACATGCAATGGAGTGTATGTAGGAACGACAAAATTAAAATTAAAAACAAGATTAGCGCAACACAAATCAGATTTCAAATTACGCCACCAATGTACAACACAAAAAACAGCTCTCATGACCCACTGTGCAAACAAACACCACTCTCCCAATTTTGTTGCGTCAAAACAATACTTCAACAAGAACAACACTATGCGTTATACTCTCGAAATGCTACACATAATTAACACACCAACACAAGAGAGATTAAACTACAAAACGGACACAGAAAATTGCGCTCATATATACAGACATTTACTTCCTAAGCTAGTTAGGAACTCCGCGCCAGCAAGAGCAGACGTGTCAAATTAATGTATGTAATTTAGTATTGTTCAGGCAGAAGGAGTCATCTCCGACCCCATAAACGATATATATTCTGACTCAGTATCAGAAGCCGAGTCGATTGAGCCATGTCTGTCTGTCTGTCTGTCCGTCTGACCGTCTGTCCGTCTGTCCGTCTGTCTGTCTGTATGAACACCTGGATCTCAGAAACTATAAGAGCCCGATGTGGCAGCGCGGCACCATCATAAGCAGACGATAGTGACACCGTTTCACTACAAGCCCTTTAAAAGTTGTGAATGTGCAAGTGGGACGCCCATACATACATGTCTGCATATCCACATGTATGTATTGGCATCCCACTTCAACACACATTATTGCACGCATGTATGTAGATACATATGTACAATACAATTAGATTTGGAGTTGCTGTTGTGTACCAACGAAAGAAAACTAAGTTCTAATTACATATATTGCGTACCAAAAACTTAAAAAAAACCGGCTACCGCCACCGCCCCTTTTCAATGTTATTGAGCTTTTAAAATATTGTAATGAAAAATAATGAAAAACAAAAAATTTCACATGCCGATCGTGGTAGCAATTGAACCCCGAAACACGGCCAACACAACATTGTTGGCCTTACAGTCCGAGACATTATCCACTCAGCCACTGAACAACTCTAGATCGTGCCAAAAAATCAACAAGAAGCACATGAAATAAATTTTGGTACACGCTAGAAATGCATACTTATACCTATTGCCCTCTCGCTCAGTCTAATGGTTGCGACACTTCGCTTCTGCTTTGTTTATGCGTTCTTCTTCTTCTGTTCGTTAATTCAAATTACGCGTGGTGTCGTAAACTGTATAAAATTGATCTCCGCCAAATTTTTAATATTAATCCAAATAAAGCGGAATTTTCATTGCGAGTTTTTATAAATATCCGAAAATAAATAAGTTATCTAGGTCTGCAGATTGCAGAAATTAATTAATTTGGGGAACATTTAAGTTGCGCAGAACATCTCAAGTCGACTCGTAGGTCACCAAAATTTAACTTTTTAAGAACAACTAAATCCATAACATTTGCAGTAGCTACCCCTTGGTGTTCCCTAGGTACTGATTATTTTTGATAATCGGTGGGAAATTCGAGCGGCGATTCTATTCTGTTAACAAACTTTTTTTACGGTATACTAAGATAATCCATGGCCTTATACAGTCAGCACCTGACTTTAGCGTTTGTATTTTTTTCAATGTAAATATTTCACAGTTTACAAGAGTTTGCGTAACTATTTGGAAAGATATATGTAGTTATTCGATTGGTTACGAATTTATGGATATGTCTTAGTAATTTTGTTTCGAAAAAGGGTTGTATCTTATATATTTTTATTGTATCATTTAAGTTTAATATGCTTTACAGAGTTTTTTTCAATTGTTCTATATATGGTAATTCATTTTTCTTTGAGCGTTGTGTTTAAATGGCGTTAAAACGAGGCTTACAATTTATATAGTTTACGTTTACAAAATTTTGGGTGCTTTATATGATTCTTCATTTGTTTGCCCTCCTGATAACATTATTTATTTATAAATTTTTTGTTGCTTATTCTTTGATGGTTTTTGTTTTTTCTCTAATTGTTTTCTTAATCTTTTTAACCCTTGGTATTTAAATTTTTATGAAAATGAGACTAAATTAAATCATTAAGAAACATTTTGTTTCTTGTGTTTTTGTATAAATTGGCAACATTTTTATATTCAGTATTTCATGTAGATTTGCTACTAACTTTGTAATCTTATTAAACATTTCTTTAGCTATAATTAGGCCATGGATTTTAAAAAAATTCATGGTCTATTGTGTTTGTCGGAACGGAAATGTGCGTAACAGGCAGAAGGAGGCATCTCCGACTCCATAAACTATATATATTCTGAATCAGTATCAGTAGCCGAGTCGATTGAGCCATGTCTGTCTGTCCGTCTGTCCGTCTGACCGTCTGTCCGTCTGACCGTCTGTCCGTCTGTCTGTCTGTATTGGCATCCCACTTCAACACACATTATTGCACGCATGTATGTATATACTTATGTACAATACAATTAGATTTGGAGTTGCTGTTGTGTACCAACGAAAGAAAACTGACTTCTAATTACATATATTGCGTACCAAAAACTTAAAAAAACCGGCTACCACCGCCGCCCCTTTTCCATGTTATTGAGCTTTTAAAATATTTTAATGAAAAATAATGAAAAACAAAAACTTTCACATGCCGATCGCGGTAGCAATCGGACTCCGAAACACGGTCAACATTGTTGGCCTTACAGTCCGAGACATAATCCACTCAGCCACTGAATAACTCTGGCTAGTGCCAAAAAATCAACAAGAAGCACATGAAATAAATTTTGGTATGCGCTAGAAATGCATACATATACCTATTGACCTCTCGCTCAGTCTAATGGTTGCGACACTTCGCTTCTGCTTTGTCTATGCGTTCTTCTTCTTCTGTTCGTTAATTCAAATTGCGCGTATCGTCGAACCCTGTATAAAATTAATCTCCGCCAAATTTTTAATATTAATCAAAATAAAGCGCAATTTTCATTGCGAGTTTTAATAAATATCCGAATATAATTAAGTTATCTATGTCTGCAGATTGCAAAAATTAATTAATTTGGGGAACATTTAAGTTGCGGAGAATATCTCAAGTCGACTAACCAAAATTTAACTTTTTAAGAACAACTAGCCCCATTACATGTGCTGTAACTTCCCCTTGGTACTCCCTAGGTACTGATTATTTTTGATAATCGGTAGAAAATTCGAGCGGCGTTTCTATACTAAAAAAATTCATGGTCTATTGTGTTTGTCGGAACGGAAATGTGCGTAACAGGCAGAAGGAGGTATCTCCGACCCCATAAACTATATATATTCTGAGTCAGTATCAGTAGCCGAGTCGATTGAGCCATGTCTGTCTGTCCGTCTGTCCATCTGTCCGTCTGACCGTCTGTCCGTCTGTCTGTCTGTATGAACACTTGGATCTCAGAAACTATAAGAGCTAGAGTCATCAAATTTTGCGACAACATACATATATATTGCAGTGTCTCAAAGTTTTTGTAAAATTTGGACACGCCTCTTTCCGCCTCTGTAAATCAGTAATAACTATTTAACAACTACAATATTAGCTCAACAACCAAAGTTGTATATCTTACATGACAAATACCTTGCCACGGGCGTTATGTGAAAATTTCATTTAAATCGGACTATTAATAAGTGATATATGATACTAATTAAACTCACTTTGAACATATATACTTAAGCAGATCTAATTTACACAAGCATACCGAGGTTCGAATCTAGCGTCAGACACACAACATTTTAAACTTTTTATTTGCATTGTATGGTAACAGAATTGGTTCACATAATGCCGATGGGCTAAGGAGTGAGACAATGGCCGAGTGGTTAGAGTGGCGGACAGCAAATTAAATTGACTGTGAGAGAGTGCGGCGTGTGTTCAACTCCGGTTGAGGCGTGTGCGAATTGTGAATTATCATTTATTAATTATTTTATTTTGTTTATTTATTTTATTCTAATAAACTAAAAGAAAAGTTGCAGTCAAGCTGTAATATAGCAGCTACAAACAAATTAAATTATTTAATTAAATTTCAATAAAATATAGTTTTTCCTCATTTTGTTTTCATACTATATTATGCCATAAAATTATAATAGTTACAAATAATATTAATTATTTATAAATAAAGTTTACTATTATTATTTGTTGAAAATACAAAAGTCACACTTATGCAAAGTTGTGTGTATGTGATGAGTGATGAAATCAAGAGGATCATGAAAGAGAGAACGCACTCTGTTATTGCTCTGTTAGTACTCTGTTGTTGTTACCTCTCACATGTATGTTAAAAGAGTAATCGTTCTATTCGCTTGCAGACAACGAGACAGTGCGGTTGGTTCTATCGGTTGCTTATTTAAAATAATTATTGAACAGTCAAATAATAAAGTGTTTCACTATTTGGTTGATGGGCTGGCTTATAATATACTTAAACGTATTTTATAATATTAAATTCAATAGGTTATGGGCCCAGTCACATTTTCGGCCAAATGGTGAAATAGTTTAATTGTGCAAATAAGAATAATTAAAATAAATAAAAGTGAATTTTCTTATTTAAATATATGTATTTATTGAACACAAATACATAGAGAGCTTTGAGAAATACATATATATGTATATATAGCGATACACAAAAACGTTTGGTTGTATATAAGTAAAAAAAAAAAAAAACAGTACAGCAACGAAAAGTGATTCTAAGAAGCGCAAGGCAAACGGAGAAACAAAGAAGAGAAAATAAGAACAGTTAGTTTTATCATCGCGACGACGCGTATTCAAAAATCAAAAGAAAGAACAAAAAAGGCATGGATAAAGGAAAGAGGAATATAAAACCGTTTAACGGTGAAAAATATTCAATTTGGAAGTTCCGAGTTAGGGCACTGTTAGAGGAGAATGATTTGTTAAATGTAATTGAGGAAGAACAAACAGAAGTAAGCGAGGAAGTAAAACGGGCAGAAAGAAGTGCAAAGGGGATCATAATAGAATATTTGAGTGACTCTTTCTTAAGTTTTGCCAACAATGAAAATTCAGCAAAGCAGATTTTTGAAAAATTAGATACTATTTATGAGCGTAAAAGCTTGGCATCTCAACTGTCACTACGCAAGCAATTATTCTCTTTAAAACTAAAAGGTGATGCTCTGCTAGTAAACCATTTTCATTTATTTGATGATTTGATAACTGAGTTAGTTGCGGCTGGAGCCAAGTTGGACGAAATGGACAAAATTGCTCACCTACTTAATACTCTTTCGACTAACTATGAATGGGTAATAACAGCTATAGAAACTCTTACTGAGAGAAATTTGACATTAGACTTTGTTAAGACACGGCTACTCGATCATGAAATAAAGTTAAAAGGAATTAACAAAGACACAAGTGCTAAAGTGCTGCAAGATATAGGCAATCGAGAGTCTAGGGAAAATACATACAAAAATAAAGCTATGAAATCTATGAAGAAACCTTTTAAGAATAAGTCCAAACTAAAATGTTTTCATTGCAAGAAATTGGGTCATAAAAAGAAAGATTGTTTTCTATTAAAAAGGCAGGCAGGAAACCAGAATGTTCCCGATGCAAATAGTGTTAGAGAGAGACAGGCTCAGATGGCGACAGAAACACAGCCAGCACGTGCGTTTGCATTTCTGTTAGAAGTTAGAGAAAAAAGAGAGAAGAAGAAAAAGGTAGAAACGCAGCAAAAATGCGCATTTGCATTTATGGTGAAATTAGCAAATTACACTGAAAAGCCAGACGAAATAAATTTTATATTTGATTGGGGGGCATCAGATCACCTAGTGAATGATATTAATTTATTTTCTGAGTATGAGAATTTAAATGTAAACGTGGCTATTGAGATTGCAAAGCGTGGAGAATTTGTTTATGCTACTGCAAAAGGACAAGTTAAGCTTAACAATTCTGGAAACAAGATTACATTACACAACGTGCTGTATTGTAAGGAAATCCCGCACAATTTGCTATCCGCAAAGAAGATGATAGATGCTGGAATGTCCGTCGAGTTTAATAAGGATGGCATTAAAGTAATCAAGAACGGTAACTTGGTATTTGAAGGACTATGTGAGTATAATGTACCGACTGTTAAATTTACATTAAATAGTAAAGTATATACATCTGCAATATCAAATGATGCAGAGTATCGCTTGTGGCATGAAAGATTGAAAGTATTGGAAAATTCTTAGAAATTAAACGAGATGGCTTGTTTGAAGATAGTGAACTTATAAAAAACGTACAAATAAATAGTATTAAATTATGTGAGGCGTGTATTAACGGAAAGCAATCAAGACTAAAATTTGAAAAACAAAAAAATAAAGAAAATATTGAACGCCCACTATTTGTAATTCATTCGGATGTATGCGGTCCGATTACGCCCTCAACTATTGATAATAAAAACTACTATGTAGTATTTATTGATCAATATACACATTATTGTGTGACGTATTTAATAACTTATAAATCGGACGTGTTCTTTGTATTTAAAGATTTTGTAGCAAAGAGTGAGGCTCATTTCAATTTAAAAATGGTTAATTTATATATTGATAATGGAAGAGAATATCTCTCAAATGAAATGCGTGAATTTTGTGTTGAAAAAGGTATCAGCTATCATTTAACGGTTCCTCATACCCCACAACTAAATGGTGTTGCAGAGCGGATGATTAGAACAATCACTGAAAAAGCTCGCTCTATGATTAACTGTACTAAACTAAATAAAAGTTTTTGGGGTGAAGCTGTTTAATTAACAGGTCCCCAAGTAGAGCTTTGAAAAATATAAGAAAAACACCATTTGAGATGTGGCATAAAAAGAAGCCAGTATTGAAATATCTAAAGATATTTGGCTCGACAGTATATGCACTAAATAAAGTGCGAAAGAGAAAATTTGACGAGAAAACGATCAAAACTATACTTGTCGGATATGAGCCAAATGGCTATAAGTTGTGGAATGAGAACTTGAGAAAATTTATGACAGCTAGAGATGTAGTGGTGGATGAAATAAACATGAAATCGGTGACTTCAAATGAAAATGACTCTGTGGAAAAATATGATGTTTTTAACCAATACAGTGATTCTCTAATTGAAGAGAATGAAGAGTCGAATTTTCCATTGCAGGAAAATTGTGAATCTACGGATTCGAAGTCTGACGAAAATCTAAATGAAAATTCCACTTGTCTTGAGAATACCGATCCAGTGGCTGAAACTGGTGATAAAATAAAAGAAAATAAAAATCAAGAACAAATTAGACGCAGTGAGAGAATTAAAGATAAACCAAAGTTATCATATAGATTTTTAGAAAAGTGTCTGATGAATACCCAAATGTGTTTAAATGATATTCCCAATACATATGAAGAGATTAAAACTCGTGATGACAGAACCTTGTGGGAGGATGCAATTAAAGACGAACTGAATTCTCATTTTGTAAATAATACATGGTGCTTAGTGCAAATGCCTAAGGATAAAAACATAGTAGATTGCAAGTGGGTTTTTTAGTATAAAACAAGATGAAAATGGTAATTTACTTAAATATAAGGCAAGATTGGTAGCCAGGGGATTCACCCAAGAATATATGATGGATTATGATGAAACTTTTGCACCAGTTGCACGAATTTCTAGTTTTAGATATCTTTTATCTTTTTCAAATCAATATAATTTTGATTGATTTTAATTGATCCATCAGATGGATGTCAAAACAGCTTTTTTAAATGGAGCACTAAAAGTTAAAATTTTATGAAAATTCCAAAAGGTTTAATCCAGTATGATGGAAATAAAGTATGTAAACTTAATAAAGCCATTTATGGTCTAAAACAAGCTGCAAGATACTGGTTTGAGATATTTGAAAGTGCACTACAAAATTTTGGATTTCGGAGTCTAGAAGTAGACAGATGTATATATATTCTAGATAAAGGAGATATATATAAAAATATAATTAAATCAAACAATTACTAGTCTAATCATTACTATGTTTATCTAACTGAATCTTGAATAATGGAAAAATGAATTTTTATATGAAGTCTGAATCTTTTATATAGATATAAACATAATTAAATCAAACAATTACTAGTCTAATCATTACTATGTTTATCTAACTGAATCTTGAATGATGGAAAAACAAATTTTTATATGAAGTCAGAATCTTTTATATAGATATAACCATAATCAAACCAAAATAATTACTACACTAAGTATTACTGTTTATTTAAGTGAACTAATTGGGTTTTACTGGGTTCCCCAATTCTTTGCAGCAAATGCTGGTTCAATAAAAGTAGCCCCAGAATAAAATAAAAAGGAAAAGAATACAACCATTAGAAAACGCATGCACTCGACTGAAAGTAATTTTTCATTTCATTAATTTTTTTTAATCAATTTGTATCACTGTGATTTTTGAGGTGGCATGTTGAAAATATAAAAGTCACACTTATGCAAAGTTGTGTGTATGTGAGGAGTGATGAAATCAAGAGGATCATGAAAGAGAGAACGCACTCTGTTATTGCTCTGTTAGTACTCTGTTGTTGTTACCTCTCACATGTATGTTAAAAGAGTAATCGTTCTATTCGCTTGCAGACAACGAGACAGTGCGGTTGGTTCTATCGGTTGCTTATTTAAAATAATTATTGAACAGTCAAATAATAAAGTGTTTCACTATTTGGTTGATTGGCTGGCTTATAATATACTTAAACGTATTTTATAATATTAAATTCAATATTATTATATTTAGCACGCATCAAAAAGACGCGAGCCAAAATTAAACATAACAGCGATCATAAGACTGTGGCGACGCAGCCTCATCGATATGAGCCCAATCTGGCAGCCTGGCACCATCATAAGCAGACGATAGTGACACCGTTTCACTACAAGCCCTTTAAAAGTTGTGAATGTGCGAGTGGGACGCCCATACATACATGTCTGTATATCCACATGTATGTATTGGCATCCCACTTCAACACACATTATTGCACGCAGGTATGTACATACATACATATGTACAATACAATTAGATTTGGAGTTGCTGTTGTGTACCAACGAAAGAAAACTAAGTTCTAATTACATATATTGCGTACCAAAAACTTAAAAAAAACCGGCGCTACCGCCGCCGCCCATTTTCCATGTTATTGAGCTTTTAAAATATTTTAATGAAAAATAATGAAAAACAAAAACTTTCACATGCCGATCGCGGTAGCAATCGAACTCCGAAACACGGTCAACATTGTTGGCCTTACAGTCCGAGACATAATCCACTCAGCCACTGAATAACTCTGGCTAGTGCCAAAAAATCAACAAAAAGCACATGAAATAAATTTTGGTATGCGCTAGAAATGCATACATATACCTATTGCCTTCTCGCTCAGTCTAATGGTTGCGACACTTCGCTTCTGCTTTGTCTATGCGTTCTTCTTCTGTTCGTTAATTCAAATTGCGCGTATCATCGAAAACTGTATATAATTGATCTCCGCCAAATTTTTAATATTAATCCAAATAAAGCGCAATTTTCATTGCGAGTTTTAATAAATATCCAAATATAATTAAGTTATCTATGTCTCCAGATTGCAGAAATTAATTAATTTGGGGAGCATTTAAGATATACAACTTTGGTTGTTGAGCTAATATTGTAGTTGTTAAATAGTTATTACTGATTTACAGAGGCGGAAAGGGGCGTGTCCAAATTTTACAAAAACTTTGAGACACTGCAATATATATGTATGTTGTCGCAAAATTTTTTGACTCTAGCTCTTATAGTTTCTGAGATCCAGGTGTTCATAATTCGCACCCGCCTCAACCGGGAGTTGAACACACGCACTCTCTCACAGTCAATTTAATTTCCTGTCCGCCACTCTAACCACTCGGCCACTGCCTCACTCCTTGACCCATCGGCAAAGCTGCATTGTGAACCAATTCTGTTACCATACAATGCAAATAAAAAGTTTAAAATGCTGTGTGTCTGACGCTAGATTCGAACCTCGGTATGCTTGTGTAAATTAGATCTGCTTAAGTATATATGTTCAAAGTGAGTTTAATTAGTATCATATCTCACTTATTAATAGTCCGATTTAAATGAAATTTTCACATAACGCCCGTGGCAAGGTATTTGTCATGTAAGATATACAACTTTGGTTGTTGAGCTAATATTGTAGTTGTTAAATAGTTATTACTGATTTACAGAGGCGGGAAGGGGCGTGTCCAAATTTTACAAAAACTTTGAGACACTGCAATATATATGTATGTTGTCGCAAAATTTGATGACTCTAGCTCTTATAGTTTCTGAGATCCAGGTGTTCATACAGACAGACAGACGGACAGACGGTCAGACGGACAGACGGACAGACAGACATGGCTCAATCGACTCGGCTACTGATACTGATTCAGAATATATATAGTTTATGGGGTCGGAGATACCTCCTTCTGCCTGTTATGCACATTTCCGTTCCGACAAACACAATAGACCATGAATTTTTTTAAAATCCTTGGCCTAAAAATACAAACGCTACAGTCAGGTGCTGACTGTATAAGGCCATGGATTATCTTAGTATACCGTAAACAAGTTTGTTAAGAACAGAATAGAATCGCCGCTCGAATTTCCCACCGATTATCAAAAATAATCAGTACCTAGGAAACACCAAGGGGTAGCTACTGCAAATGTTATGGATTTAGTTGCCTCCTTCTGCCTGTTACGCACATTTCCGTTCCGACAAACACAATAGACCATGAATATTTTTAAAATCCATGGCCTAATAATGGAACGCATTCAAAGGGATGAATCGAAATTGTACTCCTAAATTGCTGCAATGGTGGTGTGTTGTCTTCCGCGATGAGAACTAACATGCCATTTTCAATGTTGTTGCAGGTCAACGCCCATTTGCTGCGCTGCTACAACAGATTTAAATACTCGTTCGACCATCGAATGGTGCACTGCCACAATGCGTTTCCATCGATTGGTCATTGATAGTTTAATAATAGAGTCGTCGTATTGTTCTGTTAACGAGTTTAATTGATTCGAAATAGGAAACAGAAAACTAATGAGTCATTCGATAGCTTCTATGACCAAATTTCTAGTTTGGTTAGACCAGTTAGAACAGCCTTGGTCAAGTCGGAAATTAGTTAGGGTACTTAGGGTCGTAAATTATTTCGACCAGTAATACGACATGAAATTTCAACTTTGGAAATTGGAACAGTTTCTGAGCTTAGAGAAGTTTGTCGTCGAAGAGAAGCATTTATGGAAGATGTCAAACGGACTTAAAATCTGAAAATATCCCCTTTAAAAGAAATATTTCCGAGCTTCTAGCGGAAGCGGACGATCAGTCCGAATCTGGAAATGAGTACGGTGAGGGTGATATAGAGGCAATAGCTCTGGTGTGTTGAAACTGTAGGAAAGCAGGTCACCGATACCAAGACTGTTTGTCCGAAAGAAAAGTTTTTTGTTATGGCTGTGGCATGGCTAACACCTATAAGCCCAGTTGCGGACGGTGTTCAAAAAACTCTCAACCCAGCACGTCGATGCCAGTACACAAACCGAAAGCATTGGTCGTGCTGAAGAATCAAATGACGAATACAGAACAGTAAACAATGCTGAACTGACAGCACAATTACCACCGGATATGACACATTTTCAAGATAATTCACACAATGACATATTTATTCCCCAGACTGATCGTTTTAAGTCCCGTAGTTCCAAACGAAGAAAAGACTTTTGGTGTAAAATTGTCAGAGTTTGACAAGGAGTCCAACAGCTATGTGCTATGTCGATATTTCCCCAAGATCCTCTCCCATTTATACGGATTAGCTTATTGAATCGCACCGTTTATGGTTTACTTGATTCGAAAGCAGCCATAAGTTGTCATGGTGGTAAGCTGGCCTATGATATAATAGAAGGCACACCGTTTAAGAATTTAGCGTGCAATGTCAACACTGCTGATGGGGCAACACAAAAAATTGTAGGATCTATGAGTCTAGAGATAGAATATGGAGGGGAGAAAAGGGAATGCCTTGAACGAGCCTAGTAATATAAACCGTAATAATGCTGTTGCTCCAAGTGATACTGTGCGGCGCTTCCAAACAATTAAGCGTAAGATTGTTTCAGACGATTCTCCAAATTTAATGAAGAAAAATTCGAATTCTGAAACCTTACTTCAAACAAACTACAGCGGTCGCTCAAACAGATTTGGGCTACTCGCGGATACTCCAACGATTATGGAAGCCGATCATGAAAGCGACAATCAGTCCAGCACCAGTCGGCAAGCTGCTATTGCTGCGCAGAAGCGCGCTGCTGCTGACAAAACGCAATCTAAGCCGCCACCAATTGTACTGGAAGGCATCAATGACGTCAACATGCTAATGCAAGGCATTAAGAGGGTGACGGATGCGAATAAGGTTGAGGCTAGAGCATCAATGGGTGGTGTCATGAGGCTCTACGCTGCTGATGCTGACACTTTTCGCAGCATTGTTAGGTGGCTTGAGGATGAGCAGTACGAATTCCATTGCTATCAACTTAAGGAAGACAGACCGTACAGAGTCTGCGTTAAAGGCTTGCATCACAGCACGCTGATTAGTCAGATTAAAGAAGAGCTTGATAAAGTTGGCCACAAGGTGCTTGATGCTCACACACCACTGAAGCGGAGCGAGCCAGGCACGCCCACAGCGAAGCCAGTCAACATGTTTTTCATAAATATTGCCGCAGCAGCCAATAATAAGGAGATCCTTGCTGTGAAGACTTTGTGCCGTATGAGAGTAATTGTTGAGCTGCTCCGCAAGCGCTCTGCTATTGTACAATGTCATCGTTGTCAGCAGTTTGGCCACACGGCTAAATATTGCCTTAAGGCACACATATGTGTGAAGTGCGCTGGGGAGCACCCTGCCAAAGACTGCACTCGATCACGCAGTGAGCTGTGCACCTGTTGCAATTGTGGTGAACAGCACCCTGCCAATTACTCGGGTTGCGTCAAGCACCAAGCATACCTACAACGCTCCAAGCCCAAAAGGGAACTCGGCTACGAGCGTAGTATACCACTTAACACCATTGGAGGCAGGCCGATAACCAATCTTCGAGGCGGCGTCTCCTATGCTGATGCCGTAAGACAACACCAGCAGCAGACACAGCAGCAGACACAACAATAATGCCAACAACAGAAACTTTACAACGACAGGAGTCGCAGCCGGCAAAGAACGACAAGGGATTCACTTCAGCACTCTACAGTCGCCAGTAACAACATTGAAGCCATTCTGCAGTCACTTAATGAAAGCATTATCTCCCTCCGCGCGTTCCAAGAGAAACAGATGGAACTAATGACGATGATGATGAAGCAGCAGCAACAACAGACACAGCAACAGGGGCAGATTCTTAATCTGCTCACTGCGATCCAAGCACAGAAAACCCCATAATGATGCCGCTGCGCATCTTAGTGTGGAACGCAGACGGCGTTTCCACGAAACTGCCCGAACTAGAGTGCTTCGTGCGGCAACAAGAAATAGATGTCCTGCTGATCAGCGAGACACACTGCAAAAGGGATGAGGCACCCAAATTATTTGGGTACGAAGCTTACACTGCCAATGACCCGAGCGTTGGCAACGCCAAAGGTGGGGCTGTGATTCTGATCAGGTCTTCCCTTGTCCACTTTCCGATAACACCAATAGCTACTGACAAGGTGCAACTTGCTTCAGCAGCTATCGAAACTGAACTCGGCTTTATAAATTTTGGAGCGGTGTACTGTCCCCCGAGATTTATATAGACTACAGACGAATTTGAGGCAATTCTGGAAGGGCACCATTCAAAATTCATCGTTGCGGGCGACTGGAATGCGTCTCATTGGCTCTGGGGTGCGGGCAGGTGCAACCAAAGAGGAAATGCGCTAGTAAACCTTGTATTAAGCTCGGATGTGAACGTGCTAGCAACAGGGGGCCCAACGAGATATCCGTACGGCAGAAGTGGTTCACCAGTATATCTGGACTTTGCGCTGACGAAGGGTGTTCTGAGTATCCATTTGGACATACATGCGGTTGCTGAGCTGAACTCAGATCATCTACCACTTTTAGTTATGCTGCATGCGGCAGCAATAACATACCCTAAGATGGAGCGTTTAATTACCAGGCGCACTAACTTGGAACGGTTTCAAGACAACATTGAGGCTTTTCTGGACCCAAACACTGTTATCAACACTGAGCAGGACATTAAGGATGCCATAGACTCGTTTACCAACATAGTCAAGTCGGCAGCGAGACTGGCCACTCGTAGTCCATTACGGAAGCGCGTAGCCGACCGAATCCCGATGACCAGGGAGATTCTATTGCTCATCGCTGAGAAGAGGCGTTTACGCACTCGGTGGATGAGGTCTCGCCACCCGTTGGACAAAGCTGACTGGAACAGAGCGCAGTGCAGGATGCGTAGCGCATTGGTGCAGCAGAAATCAGCATGGTTTGATGACAGGCTTGCCAATACTGGGGTGGAAAGTGAAGCTACATTCTTGCTCTGGAAAACTACGCGCGCTATCAAAAGGCGTTGCGAAAGGAAGGCGCCACTGATTGACAGCAACGGGGATTGGTGTCGGACCGACTTGAGGCAAGCAGAGGTATTCGCTGAGCACCTCGCCGAGCGCTTTAAGCCATTTGAGCTTGCCAGTGTGCAGCAGGTTGAAGAGACTCAGGAGCATCTGACCCAAGCGATCCAAATGGATCTGCCGATCTCGCCGTTCGAGCCTAGCGAGATAGCTGATGTCATAGCACGCCAAAATAGTAACAGCACCAGGCTACGATGTCATCTGCAATGCCACTTTAAAGGCTTTACCCAGTTGTGCGATCAACTATTTAACATTGGTGTTTAACGCTATTGTGAGGTTTCAATATTTCCCTCCTCAGTGGAAGCTCGGGATAATCACCATGAGCCACAAACCTGGCAAGCCGGTAAGGGAACCCTCTTCCTACCGGCCGATCAGTCTCCTCCCTTCGATCTCAAAGGTTTTTGAGAGGGTGATTGCTGTCCGGATGGTCACAATCATGGAAGACCAAGGGATTACCCCTGAGCACCAGTTCGGGTTCCGTGCAGGCCACTGCTCTGTTGAGCAGCTTCATCGGGTTGTTGAGCAAATATTGACTGCCTACGAAAACAAAGAATTTTGCAACGCCCTTTTCCTAGACATCCGGGAAGCGTTTGATCGAGTGTGGCAAACAGACTCTACCTGCACCATATTTTGGATTACTCAAATCATATCTAGAAGAACATCGATTTGCAGTTCGATTTCACTCGGCCCTTTCCACCGAACATGTTATAGCTGAAGGTGTCCCACAGGGAAGTGTTCTCGGCCCTCTCCTCTACAGCTTATATAGCCACGACATGCCGCGGCCGTACGACAGTCTTCTTGGGAAGTCAATGCTGGCTACATTTGCAGACGATGTATGTGTTACCTACAGGTCCCGAAGTGAGCTTGACGCTGCTGAATTCATCCAGGACTTTGCTACTATGTTTTCGGAATGGGCAAGGCGCTGGAATATCGGCATCAATAACAGCAAGTCAACCAACTTCTGCTTCACCCTTAAGCGGAACACTCCACCAGCCGTCTATATAGAGGGCGCCCCTATACCACAGCCAAACGCAGCAAAGTACCTTGGCGTAACTCTGGATCGCAGACTGACTTTTGCAAAACACGTGACAGACGTCAAAAAGCGCATACGTGTTAAGATGGCGAAGCACTATTGGCTACTTCGGTCGCGCAGCAAATTGTCACTATACAACAAGGTGACAATTTACAAAAGTATTATAGCGCCAATCTGGAAGTATGGGTGCCAAATATGGGGCTTGGCTTGTAATAGCCAAATTAAAAGGATCCAAATTATACAGAATAGGGTAGCAAGACTTATTACAGGTTGCGAGTGGTTCGTGCGTAACACCACCCTGCACAGGGATCTGAAACTCACAACGGTCCTTGCTGAAATCAACCAGCATTCGAGTCGTTACCATGATAGGCTTAGGCATCATACAAATCGGTTGGCAAACGTACTCTACAGAACACGTCCAGCAAGGAGGCTTAAAAGACGCAAACCGAGGGATCTTATTCTCAGACGCTGATGTACTCATTGTTTTAATTTAATTGTTAATTGTTTTGTTATCTTTTATTGTTATTAGGTTTGTAGGTGGCGAAAGATCGATCTCTGATAGGCTCTGCGTAAAATAAATGCTGGCGAAAAATAAAAATAGAGCTAAAATATAAAGTTCAACATAATTTCACAATTTCCCTTCTAGTACGTCTAACAAAAACAAAAAAAAAAAATGATAATAAAAAAAATAATTAATCTAATTTTATCATTACTTATAAGTATTAATAGAGCAATATGAGGTCGTGATAATTATTATTTGACAATATAAAATTCTTACAACTTAAGTGAACATAATGGATTTTTTAGTCGAGTCGCTCCCTAAAGTATGCAGACTATATCTTCATTTCACAAATCGTTTTAATTTCGACTATATAGGTAACGCCATTTCAAATGGCACTGCCCGCGGATCCTGTCACTCTCGAAGAACTGAAACAACTTGTTTCCTTGCTGAAGTCAAAAAAAGCCCCGGGTCATGACCTTCTCGACAACAGAACTATAAAAATCCTACCTGATCAAGCTTTGCGATTTCTGGTACTCATTTTTAACAGTGCTTTACTTGAGGGTTATTTCCCAAGTGTCTAGAAATCTGCAAACATAATCCTGATCCTGAAACCAGGGAAAAAGCCAACAGAGGTAGACTCGTATAGGCCAATCAGCCTCCTCCCCTCCCTTGCTAAAATTATGGAAAGGATAATTCTTAACAGAATGAGTGACGTTGAGCCGGTAGTATTGGCGATACCTGATTTCCAATTCGGATTCCGGACTCAACATGGAACACCCGAGCAACTCCATAGGGTTGTCAATTTTGCGCTAGAAGCCCTAGAAAGGAAAGAGTATGCAGTAGCAGCCTTTCTAGACATTCAACAAGCATTTGATAGAGTGTGGCATCCTGGTCTTCTACATAAAGCAAAGAAAATACTAACACCCCAGCTATACCAGCTTGTGATGAGCTTTTTGTTAGGACGTACTTTACGTGTGACGACCGATGGAAGGCATGTTACGGCGATACAGCAGTCCTTTAAGGTCTCCAAAATGGCCTGGTTAATTGCTGCCCTCAACAAACTTTCCCTCGCCAACAAGGTTAAAATATACAAGAGCATATTAGCTCCTGCTATACAGGTGTATGGAATCGCAGCCAAAACGCACCTGAGGAAAATTCGGGTTCTTCAGGCAAAAACTCTGAAGAAGATCACAGGCGCTCCTTGGTACATGAGGACCAGAGATATTGAACGTGATCTAAAGGTGCCAAAAATTGGAGACAGGATTCGGGAGATAACAAAAAAGTACAATGACAGACTTGAATCTCACCTCAAGACCGCCACCACCCTCAAGACCTGGCCGACCGGGACTTGACATAAATCCTACTATTCCTAATTTTCTAATATTATAACGTAAACATTCCATTTCTTGAATACTTAAAATCATATAATCCTTGTAAATAACTTAGATATTAAGAATCGTTCAAATTGATACCGATTAGATTAAGTTGTCCAAGAAGCGTAATAGTACGCTAGTCTGGTCGATTGGTGGTTCCAAAATTAAGTTAGTGATGAAAAGTCTTTGTACCTATGCCCATTCTGGTCAGGTTCTGGCTATTTGTAATATTTTCTTATTTTCACTTTCACTTTCCAGAAGTCGATCTTTTGCTTTAACTTTATATATTTGTATAAGAAAAAATTGTTTTTTTCTCGGACACGTTTGCTCCTATCTGCACCAACTTTCTTTCTACCTTGACTTGCACTTTCTACTTTCGCTCTACTTCTTCCATTTCGACTTGGTTTGAGTTTCGGTAATTTTCTCCTAAACTACGTCTGGCCTAAAGGTTCGTCAGAGTAGTCAACTCTATTGGGTACAAATTTAGCACCCAAATTTGTGTTGCCTACTTTTGGGCATCTGATTTTAATTTTACTGAGTCGCCGCTACAGAGCTATATAAAAAGCCAAATTAAAAATGAAAAAGAGTACAAGCTTGAAGAGTAGTAACTCCCAAAATAAACAAAAGTGAAAAAACAAAATAAACAAAAAAAAGCCAAACAATAAACAAATAATTAATAAAAATCACTCACTGTTTGTTGTTTTCCGTCGACGAAAGATCTTCCGTGGTGTGGTGTAATTTTAGGTGTGTGGGTATAGAAGTTTGAATTATAGTTTATTTCCTTTGTCACTGATAATTTTTTTTGTGTATTCGGTTAGCTCTTGTGTTTTTCTTTGGAATGACCTTTTATTGTCATTTGCAGATAGGCGGAGGGAAAAACAAGAATTATTTGCAACTCGCTATATTTATTAACTAACTTCAAAAGCCTTACAATAGAAGTTCTCTCAAGACACCAACCGTCAAACGATAAGAAGCTTAAGTTTATGAGTGACTGTGGTGTATTGAACAACAAATAAATCAATCAAATAAAAATTATAAATAAAAACTATATTTTTTACTTAAATGAACACCTAAATACTTAATTATACATACTTTATGGGGTCTCCGACGCCTTCTTCTGCCTGTTGCATATATTTGCTCAAAGTTAGTATCCCTCTTTGACCATTTTCAATGGTCGAAGGTTATAAATATACGACAGCATGACGATCGGCCTCTCCTTGGAACTACCTGGGCGAATCTCGCACAGCTCGGCTCCTTTTAAGCTTCATGCACTGATTTAGAACTAGTACTATTGTCTATATATGGTACATTCGCCTTCTCGCCACAGAAACAGCCAGCCGCCACGCCTCCTTCTGCCTGTTACATGCATTTGCACAAAGTTAGTATACCCTTTTTTGACCATTTTCAATGGTCGAAGGGTATAATTATGAGATACATGAAATTCAAAGTGATGAGGCAACACGTTTACAACAATCTTATGCATTATTAAAAGCAAAGCGGGATCTTTATGAAAAATATTTAGATGACCATTATGAACAGTTAGAAACCAGTAAGAAAAGCAACAGTCGCACGGCACGCGGCAGGTGGATACCCTTCGACCTACGTTCCTATGTATGTACACATATGCATATGCACATGATTTGAAATTATTCTCGATAGATGGCGCTCGCGCTTCGCGCTCGGCTGCCTCCCTTGTTAGTAGACAAAAGCACTTAGTTTTATGCTCATCGTTTCTTGAATAAC
The DNA here is from genome assembly GCA_018904165.1 of Zaprionus camerounensis. Taxonomy (NCBI): domain Eukaryota; kingdom Metazoa; phylum Arthropoda; class Insecta; order Diptera; family Drosophilidae; genus Zaprionus; species Zaprionus camerounensis. Next base: position 167,688 of record JAEIFS010000464.1, read on the forward strand.
TTTTCTGTTTATTGTCCGATCGGATTGCAATTTCGAGAATAAGAAGATATAACTATCAGCTTAGTAAATGTTAAAGTCAGAAAGTTTTATCTTTAATACAACGCTTACAAATTGAGTTACAAAATTAATTTATTGATTTGCGGGGGCGGTGGGCGTGGCACCCGACATTTGAAATAAACTTGATCTGCGCCGGCTACACAGAAACCTTCATGTCAAATTTGGTATAAAAAACGAGGCTCACCCAATTTATAAACTTCAGCTCTTTCTGCACTTTAAGATTATAGTAGAAGAGCCGCATAAACGTAACGCTCCTGTACAATGTATGAACTGCCAAGAATATGGCCACACGAGGTCATATTGCACACTTCGCCCCGTGTTCGTAGTCTGTGGAGATCTCCACATAATAAACACTAATAAACAAAATGCAAGCGAGACAAAAGTGCGGTAACTGTGGCGGTAAGCACACAGCAAACTACAGAGGCTGTCCAATCTACAAAGAAGTGAAAAGCCGTCTTCACAAAAGAATGAGCACGGCGCGTTCTGTGTTTATGGTTCGATCCGATTGAAATTTCGCGAATAAGTAGAAATAACTTTCATTTTAGTACTATATACAGGGGTGGTCAAAAGTATTTGCACAACGTGCTTTTTTTTCAATTGTCAACTTTGATCGCTTATTGCTGCTACTTTTGTACTCAGAAACGAACATAACAGTATTTGTCGCGCTTCTACATCTATACAGAAGCAAACGAAAGAAGAAGTGGAAAAAATAACTGTTCATGGGCTAAAAATAGAAGCATTGAACTGATGCTTGTCTGTTATCACTTTTACAAACTTGAAAGAGGTTATTACTTCAGCACCCGTCCTACAAAATCCTGACTTTGAAAAGAAATTATATGTACATTGCGACGCTAGCGATTGTGGCGTAGGAGCAGTATTGGTTCAGTTATCAGATGAAAATGAAGAGCGTCCTGTTGCCTTCATGTGGAAGAAGCTCAACTCTGCTTATCGCAACTACAATGTAACAGAACGTGAATGCTTGGCAGCGGTGTTGGCTATCGTTGTTATCTCGAGCTGCAGGAGTTTGATATAATTACAGACCATGCGAGTCTCCCCTGCCTGATGCGTCAACCAAACCTAGATTGGCCAGGTGGGCCATGAGCATGCAAGGTTAAAAATTCAGTCTTAGTCATCGATGAGGTAGAAGCACTAGAAGTGCTCAAGCCAGTCTCGCAAATTACGCGAAGAGGCTTTAAGCCCCGATGGCACTTATCCTGACTTGACAAATATGATGCTGGTATTTGTACGTTCCTATCGGATAATCACAATGAGTGGGTTAGACATATCCACGCGATTAGTTGCGCGCTGAGATTAGCGCACCACAAAAGCGTTGGTTGATCTCCTTATTTCGCGCTTTATGGCTTTAACATACGTGGCAGCTTCTATAAACTCCTTAACAAGTTTCATCTTGAAAGAGGCTGAAGACATATTGTCGCGTGAAGTTCAGCTTGTAGCATTAAGGAAACAGCTAAAGACCAATGTATCTAAAGCATTTTAAATTAATGAGAGGCAGTATAACTTGCGCTCTCGGGAAGTGTCCTACCGTGTGGGGCAGGAAATCTTCCGAAGAAATTTCGCGCAAACCAATTTCGCTAAGCAAATTAATACTTAGTTGAATCCCCAGTAGATCAAATCAACGATAGAAGCGAAATTGGGTTCAGCTTATTATTTTTTAGAAGATCTGCAGGGAAGGAGCTAGGTTCATATCACGCGAAGGATCTAAAGCAAATATGAAGAATCACGAATTTAATTTATGTTTTTTATTAGTACAAATACAGTTTTGAAGCAAATAATCATTACTCATATGAATCTATTCCGAATACTGATAAAATAATGCTCAAAAATGGATATACCAATGTGAACGCTTTTTTATATTAAATTTGAATACACCCTAATTATTACTATTTAAACTATTTAAAAAAAGTTCAACATTTTAGAAGTTTTTCAAAATTTTTTAGGTTAGATTAAAATTTAGACGTAATAGGCTGGGTTTGACTTCGGACTTTTGAAAGGCCAAAAATTATATAGAAACATATACCACATGAGCCGATCATGACCCTGCATTAATTTTTGGGGCTTAAAAAATCTTTCTAGTTTTTTGAGGTTAAGTCAGTTTTGTGAGGTTATGTCAAAGTCCAGACGTGATGGCGATATTCTGACCTCGGATTCGGATTCAGCGACCCAAAATACATTTTACTGCATATGCGGCTTACCCAGCTCATGAAACTTTATTTTTTGTTTTCGGCCTCTGTTATGTTTGACATATATATGATATATTGGACCGATCATAAAATGAATACAAGCACCCATAAAAAAAAAAAAAATGCCGAAATTTTAGATTTGTACCCGTGGTGCCAGGGATAACAATGGCTGAATGAGCTAAAAGTAGCAGTGACGGTTCGAATCTCAAGTAGAAAGAAATTGCTACACGGGCGCACTCAGATTAAAATTGAAAATTATTGCAATGAGTGAAAAAGCTGTCAGTAAAGCCAATACCGACAATGCTTCAACGATGCTATGAATACCGACAATGCTTCAACGATGCTTGTAGAGCAAATAATAGTATTTTGTATCCGTACCAAACTAAAGCAATAACACTTGAAATCAACCTAATTGAAAATCATCAATGATTTATTTAGTTCGAAACTGGAACAATGCAAACCCTCCTCACCTCAACCTCACATCACTGTCTCACAATTAATATTACAATCGCAATAATGTAATACAAATGTCTAACAACCACTCAAAATCTTTGAAAACATTAATCTTTTAATATTAAACATTGAACATTTTAGTAAATATTTTGGCATTTTAAAAGTAGGTCCACAATAAACACGATTAAGAATATGTAATCCCCTTAACTATTGACGCACGATAATCTTGGCAACGTTAATTATAAAAATCTCAATATAAGAACTTCCGCATTGACGGATATAGTACGTTATAACACTGCTATTAATGAAATATTCCTAATATCCCACATTCCTACGAAGACAATTGAACAACCAACTTTCCTAATTGCACTAGCCTGACAGTAACGGTAAAATTATTAACGAAAATATTGAAGGCAAATTCTTCTTACATAACAACTATGTTCTAAATACACTTATAAAGAATATTGGCAACGACCACTGAATAGCTAACATAATAAAAGATGAAACACCAAATTGTACTTTTAAAAAATATCGTAAACAATATAATATTCAATATATTAAACCAAACTTATTCAATTAAAGAACCAACTTTCCCAATTGTACCTTACCCTGAATATAATGGTAAAATTATTACCGAATATATTAAAATACCTAAACAAAGAATAATGTCAAAGACTATTACATAGCTAACATTATAATACATCCTCTGCCAGCGTATAAATATAGAGAGAGAAAAATTTTTTTTGACATTTTTATTTTATTTGTTTATATTTTTCAGAACAAACTGGCGTACTAATCAAATGACACCTATTCTTTATACTGAATTGGAAATGGATTTCAATAGTGGCTGTTATATAAAACCAAGTCTTGATATAATGCAAAATGACTTTAATAACGCGGTTCTATGCTGCACAGAAATAAATTTATTTGTCTCCACTTGGGGAAAGCAGGCAAAGACTCAAGAGCGAAACGATAGACGTGTTACAGCAGGTGAGTACACACCCACCCACCCTACAGTGGTTGGTATTTATATGTCGTACCTAAGAGCACAACGTAGCGACATTGTAGTGGCTGAGACTTGACATCTATACACCTGAGGAAGAGAAGACTCTGGCTGGCAAGACGCTTACAGAATAATATTGGTAGAACTTTATTTTTAACCTTGAGTGTGACTCTCGGACTGAAGTGTAGTGAATGGTTAATAATAAAAAATATAAATATAAAAATACAAACGCTACAGTCAGGTGCTGACTGTATAAGGCCATGGATTATCTTAGTATACCGTAAACAAGTTTGTAAATAATAGAATAGAATCGCCGCTCGAATTTTCCACCGATTATCAAAAATAATCAGTACCTAGGGAACACCAAGGGGAAGTTACAGCACATGTAATGGGGCTAGTTGTTCTTAAAAAGTTAAATTTTGGTGAGTCGACTTAAGATATTCTCCGCAACTTAAATATTCCCCAAATTAATTAATTTCTGCAATCTGCAGACATAGATAACTTAATTATATTCGGATATTTATTAAAACTCGCAATGAAAATTGCGCTTTATTTGGATTAATATTAAAAATTTGGCGGAGATTAATTTTATACAGTGTTCGACGATACGCGCAATTTGAATTAACGAACAGAAGAAGAAGAACGCATAGACAAAGCAGAAGCGAAGTGTCGCAACCATTAGACTGAGCGAGAGGGCAATAGGTATATGTATGCATTTCTAGCGCATACAAAAATTTATTTCATGTGCTTCTTGTTGATTTTTTGGCACTAGCCAGAGTTATTCAGTGGCTGAGTGGATTATGTCTCGGACTGTAAGGACCACAATGTTGACCGTGTTTCGGAGTTCGATTGCTACCCCGATCGGCATGTGAAAGTTTTTGTTTTTCATTATTTTTCATTAAAATATTTTAAAAGCTCAATAACATTGAAAAGGGGCGGCGGCGGTAGCCGGTTTTGGTACGCAATATATGTAATTAGCACTTAGTTTTCTTTCGTTGGTACACAACAGCAACTCCAAATCTAATTGTATTGTACATATGTATGTACATACATGCGTGCAATAATGTGTGTTGAAGTGGGATGCCAATACATACATGTGGATATGCAGACATGTATGTATGGGCGTCCCACTCGCACATTCACAACTTTTAAAGGGCTTGTAGTGAAACGGTGGAACTATCGTCTGCTTATGATGGTGCCGCGCTGCCACATCGGGCTCATATCGATGAGGCTGCGTCGCCACAGTCTTATGATCGTTGTTATGTTCGAGCATTCTAATTGAAAAATATTGAGAGCAAAACAAAATATCAATATCCAATAAGAATCATATTGAATTGCAAAGTCATAACAGGCCAAATACGGAAAGAGTGACGACATTGAAGAACGCATTGTTTAATTTTGGCTCGCGTCTTTTTGATGCGTGCTAAATATAAAAATAATAGTAAACTTTATTTATAAATAATTAATATTATTTGTAACTATTACAATTTTATTGCATAATATAGTATGAAAACAAAATGAGGAAAAACTATATTTTATTGAAATTTAATTAAATAATTTAATTTGTTTGTAGCTGATATATTACAACCCGCTTGACTGCAACTTTTCTTTTAGTTTATTAGAATAAAATAAATAAACAAAATAAAATAATAAATAATTAATAAATGATAATTCATAATTCGCACCCCTCCGCCTCAACCGGGAGTTGAACACACGCACTCTCTCACAGTCAATTTAATTTCCTGTCCGCCACTCTAACCACTCGGCTATTGTCTCACTCCTTAGCCCATCGGCAAAGCTACATTGTGAACCAATTCTGTTACCATACAATGCAAATAAAAAGTTTAAAATGCTGTGTGTCTGACGCTAGATTCGAACCTCGGTATGCTTGTGTAAATTAGATCTGCTTAAGTATATATGTTCAAAATGAGTTTAATTAGTATCATATCTCACTTATTAATAGTCCGATTTAAATGAAATTTTCACATAACGCCCGTGGCAAGGTATTTGTCATGTAAGATATACAACTTTGGTTGTTGAGCTAATATTGTAGTTGTTAAATAGTTATTACTGATTTACAGAGGTGGAAAGGGGCGTGTCCAAATTTTACAAAAACTTTGAGACACTGCAATATATATGTATGTTGTCGCAAAATTTGATGACAGACAGACATGGCTCAATCGACTCGGCTACTGATACTGATTCAGAATATATATAGTTTATGGGGTCGGAGATGCCTCCTTCTGCCTGTTACGCACATTTCCGTTCCGACAAACACAATAGACCATGAATTTTTTTAAAATCCATGGCCTAAAGATCGAAATCATTTTTCGTACGGTGGTCTTCAACATTGGGGGTATATTTTCCGAGGCTGATGTTTGGTTTCCATTGGTGGTGTTTTATTGCTCTGCATACAACCGCTTACTAGAGACCAACGTGTGCAGACCACGAGAAACAATATCTGCGGGATTTTGTTTTTATTCAATTTTATACCATTCTTGTACTTTAGATAATTCTTGAATTAGTGAGACCCTATTAGCAACGATTGTCTTTCAACGACTAGCATGAGACCCAATCCAATTAAGAACAATAGTAGAATCAGTGAAATAACAAACACTCTTTCAATTGATTTAGGCGCGCAGTTTTTGATTTTATCCACAAGTTGAGTCAAAAGTCGGGCACCTTTCAGCTCTAAGCGAGGTACCGATACTACACGAACTGGCGCTACTTTGGATTTTGCTGTCAACAAATATACTGATATGACGCCCTACTTAACTATGCATCAGGAATCCAATTAACTCTACTCTATCAACTGCATTCTCTATCGGTACTACCGCTCGATGCAATGAACACTTATGAACAATTTATAATTCTTTTCTATACTTTTTCCATTGAGTTGCATAACTAGTCGGCAATTTTTGATCCCAATCTTGCTTAAGTAGCCACAACTCTTGTATAAAGATTTTTCCTAGAATCAGTAGCGGACTCTGACAAGACAACGCGGTTAGTTATCAAGATGGACTCATTTGTAGTATACGAAAACTGAAATTTGTCAAATGTGTCATCACGGCAACTTCTTGTATTTGAATGTGCAGCGGAGTCAAATTCAAAATTGACTCCATTGCTGCTGTGGGACAGGTGCGAAGTGCATCCGTCAAAGAAAGGCAAAGCATCGTATGCACTTTAGTGCATTTGTTGATGCCAGTGACCTGCGTAACCTTAAGCCACCACACAATAGCAGCGTAGGTGACGATGGGTCTTACCATCATCTCAAATAACCTCCGAATGGTTCAAGATTTGAGATCCCAGATCCTACCAAAGAATCTTCTACAGGCTGACATGGCATGAGTTGCCTTTGATAGAGTGCTGTTTAGATGGGAGTTCCAGTTCAGTCTTTTATCGAGAGTTACAACTAGATATTTAACCTCGGAAAGTCCCACGGGAAAGCCGCCAATGTGCAATTGACCTATGTCACCGGAATAGCGCTTAGTGAAGGGAACGATAATCGCTTTTGTGGATTGATGCTAATACCTACATCTTCGCACCATCTACTAATCGTGTTCAGAGCAGATTGCATCAGCTCTGTCACGGTGTTGGCAAAGTTCCCGTTCACTACGAGAGCCAGGTCGTCAGCGTAGCCGCCCTATTCTGCAAGAATACTCAGTAGTTCATCAACTAATAAAGACCAGAGTAAGAAGGATAAGACCCCTCCATGTGGACTTGTAGTAGAAGGTCCAGTGATTCCCTGTGATCTTGAGTGAAAGAGCCGTCTGCTAACATAGGGTCTAAGCCTTCTTTTGTTAACGCCATTAGGGAAGAGGTTCTGGATATTACCCTAGTCAGCAACTCTAGACGAATCCACTTTGTCGGACCATCAGCACATCAGGTTTGACCTCCCTGGCCACGTCGAGATCCGCCAGAACTCCTTCTATCCCAAAAAGACAAATTCAAGATCGTGTGATGCGCATTGTATCACAGCCGATCACAAGCGGCTTGTTGTGCAGGCGGCAGAAGTCCACTAGCCGCTGAACCTCTGTGATAGGACGTCATCCATGTTGCCCGGGAGTAGGCAGAGGCGATCACTACCTCCCGGACACCCTCAGCCGTGGCTTCCTCAATAGCCGTTGCCACCAAATCTCTGTGGATGAAATTAGCTAAATGGAAGTGTCTCACATTGTATTTTACAACAAGAGCAGTGCGAGGGGCACCAACCATACGGTCATATAATAACTTACATGATCCGCATGATAGTCCACGGATGTGGAAGAAAGTAGCCGAAACCTATAGCTGAGTAGTCTGGCCGTTCGACTCACACATGTTACCTTTACGGGGGTTCCGGGTTCGAATCCCGAGGGAGGGCATGGCTATATAAATAAAAATATACAATTTTGTTAAACAAACTTAACAAAAAAAAAAAAAACATTAGAATAACAACAAAATACCACATTATAAACATTAAGTGACAATAATATGTATTAAATGTTGTACATATTAAATAAATAATAAATAAATATTTAATTAAATTTCAATAAAAATATAGTTTTTCATTATTTTGTTTTCATATTTATTATGCAATGTGACGCCGCATGAAGCGCGCCACATAATTTATAAGTTTAATAAATATATTTAAGATATCTCTAAGCCCAATATACCCGGTAGCATTTCACTAAGACATAAGCAGAAGCATAGGCAAAGGCAAGGGCGTAGGCAGAACAGGCGAAAACATAGGGGAGTGCAAGCGAAAGTACCCGCGGCCACGTGCGTTCCTCACGTCGAGCAGCCAGCCAGGCACGCGCGACACGTGAGTCACGAACGGACCACGTGATGGTAGAACCCATGTGGAGATCCACCTTTCCAGCGAGTACACATGCGTAACCTAGACCACGTGTGTACCCTATACCCTGTAATACCCCAGTAGGGTATGACCTACTAGTAGCACCTCTCTTATTAAAGTTATGATAGTCCTAGTTTTATATAAATTTTCTGTAAAGACCCTGGCGAGACTGAGATATGTACCCCAGCCTGAGAAAACATCCTTACAGCAATATGAAAGACAATACAATTATAATACCTATAAATAATATTAATTATTTATACATAAAGTTTATTATTTTTATTTTATTTAGCAATCATCAAAAAGACGAGAGCCAAAAGTAAACAATGCGTTCTTCAATGCTCACACTCTTTCCGTAATTTTTAGGCCATGGATTTTAAAAAAATTCATGGTCTATTGTGTTTGTCGGAACGGAAATGTGCGTAACAGGCAGAAGGAGGCATCTCCGACCCCATAAACTATATATATTCTGAATCAGTATCAGTAGCCGGGTCGATTGAGCCATGTCTGTCTGTCCGTCTGACCATCTGTCCGTCTGTCCGTCTGTCTGTCTGTATGAACACCTGGATCTCAGAAACTATAAGAGCTAGAGTCATCAAATTTTGCGACAACATACATATATATTGCAGTGTCTCAAAGTTTTTGTAAAATTTGGACACGCCCCTTCCCGCCTCTGTAAATCAGTAATAACTATTTAACACGACCAGCGGCCGATCGTGAGTCGTGAGTGAGACGCCAGTTGGCAAGTGGTGTGTGTGAGCGTGTACTCTAATGAGTCTGCGGCGTGGTGGAATACACCACTGAGCGGCTCGTGGGGTACAGGCGAGAGCACCTGCGGTCACGGGCGCTCTGCACGACCATCGACCGACCGTGAGAGGCGGCGTGAGTGGTCGATAGGTGGCAAGCGAGGTGCGTGAGCGTACACTTTACCTAGTTGCAGTGGTGGAATACACCGACGAGCGACTTAGGGGAGTGCAAGCGAAAGTACCCGCGGCCGCGTGCGTTCCTCACGACGAGCAGCCAGCCAGGCGACACGCGACACGTGCACGTGGGTCACCAACGGACCACGTGATGGTAGGACCCATGTGGAGATCCACTCTTCAGGCGAGTACACATGCGTAACATAGACCACGTGTGTCCCCTATACCCTGTAATACCCCAGTAGGGTATGACAAACTAGTAGCTCCTCTCTTACTAAAGTCATGATAGTCCTAGTTTTATATAAATTTTCTGTAAAGACCCTGGCGAGACTGAGATATGTACCCCAGCCTGAGAAAATATCCTTACAGATGGCGCCCGAGCAGGGACAGCTATGACTAGACGTTTAGTTTTGAGAATTTTTAACATCTTTCCGTGAATTAAAGCCCCACGTAGCTAATTCATGCTGGGTATAGTAGAGAGGCACAAGACACACAGTACAAGTCTAACATAGGGCATCAGTAGCAAGCATACATACACGTGTACATCGAGTCAGGAAGAGCGAGCTGCAACTCATCCCCAAGGAGTTCGGGCTGGACACGAGTGGTACAGTGGAGGAAATGCGGAGCCGTCTGGTAGCATTCTCCAGTCAAGGGGACCTGTCGAAGGAACAGCTGCAACGACTGATGGAGCTAGAGGCCACTTTGGGCAATGCAGTTACACCGGAGCCGAAACAGCCTGGAGCATGCTCACGCGACACCTCTCCGGCACCGGCTGAAGGCGACTCTGAAGTCGTCATCCCCATACCAAGCCTGGAAGTTCGACGGGCAGCGAGTCCTTCGAGGAGCGCTACTAGCCGACACAGTCCACCCGCCCCGGCGTCCAATGCGGCAGTTCCAGCCGGTAGTAGGACGAGCGAACCAAGCCATCGATGGATAGCTCCATACGAGCTGGCCGATCGAGTCCGGAAATGGGGCGTAACCTTCAACGGCGACGCTACAGATCCATGGAGTTTCGTCGAACAACTGGAGGAAAAGGCAGCGTTGTACAGCATCGACCCACAACAGTTACCACAAGCAGTCGCGAACGTGCTAACGGGCCAAGCAGAGGACTGGTTCAGGGTCAACACCCTCTACAAAGTCACCTGGGAGGAGTTCAAACAGGAGTTTATGGAGTTTTTCCTCCCCCCGCGCTATTTTCAACGACTGGAGGACGAGATCCGGAGCCGCACCCAACGCCGAGGTGAGCGATTCCGAGACTACGCACTGGCACTACGACTGATGATGCGACGGGCCAAGTACACCCAGGAGCAGGAGCTGGACAGGATTTACGACAACATGACGCCGGAGTATCAACTGTTCACCCGCCGTCATGAGTTTCAAACACTGACGCAGCTGAGCAAACTCGTAACCACGTACGAGACCACGAAGGAGCTGCAACGCCAAGCGACGAGCCAAGCTGATCGACGGAGAGAGAACCCGAAGCCGCCGAACCCGCCACTGACGAACCATGCACTACCAACAACACCGAGCCCCACAGCAGCGACAGCCACTTCCCACACAACGCCAACACGGGCGACAAGGGGCGACCTGCAGCGCGTGTGCCACAATTGCGCTCAGCCTGGGCATTTACAGGCGGACTGCCGTAATAGCCGCGTGTTGTTCTGTTGGGACTGCGGTCGACACGGCGTTCGCACGGTGTACTGCTGTCGACGAACCACGTCGGGAAATGCTGCACGTCTTCAGCCGATGGGGAACAACTTGGAGACGCCGCACCGCAGTTCCCAGGATTAGCACCTCTGAGGTGCGGGAGTGGACGTGTCATCGCATCGAGGGAACAACAACGGACGCCACGATCGACACGGGAGCTACGCGCAGCTTTATTAGCGAGCGTATGGCGGCCAGGCTAAGCACACCGGAGAACGAGCGAGCAGCACTGATCCGGATCAAGCTGGCGGATGGATCATCACGAGCCGTGACACGAGCCTTGCGGGTAAGGATCCAGCTGGGAGAGAGAGAGACGACAGTACCACTGCTGGTACTGCCCGTCATCTTAGACGACGTGATCCTGGGAATGGACTTTCTGTGCGGCATCGAAGCGACTCTCAAGTGTGGCCGAGCAGAGTTACACCTGCAAAGCACACATCCCACCAAGCGACGGATGACGCGGTAGCCCAAAACAAGGACAAGGTTACGGGCTTACCACCGACTTGTCCCATCGCACGGCGGATTAACCCATTTCGGCAACCCCGAGCACGAGAGGACAGCAAGGAGCTGACAAGAGCACGAGAGGACAGCAAGGAACTAACAGGAGCACGAGAGGACAGCAAGGAGCTGACAAGAGCACGAGAGGACAGCAAGGAGCTGACAAGAGCACGGGAGGACAGCAAGGACCTGACAAGAGCACGAGAGGACACAGAGCAAGGACAACGAGGCACCGAGGGACAAGGATGGACACCAGAGCAAATACATCGAGGCACCGAGGGACGAGCCAGGACACCGGGGGAAGGACAACAAAGCACAGAGGAATCAACAGGAGCACGAGCGGAAACACAGCAACCAGACATGGAGAATCAGGCCATCATGGGAGGCCCGAGCAAGCGGAGACGCCGTGGAAGACGGCCCGAGACCAGCCACGCCGCCTTGCGGTGCGTCGAGGCTCAAGGAACGAGGATAGCGGCGGACGAAGAACAGGTGGAGGCCTTTCTACAGTCCGAGCTAGCCAAGTTCGACGGATTGATGGGGCTGTCGCCCATTGCGGAGCACACCATCATCAAGCAGAGGTACTACCCGAAGAATCCGGCCATGCAGAAGATCATCAACGAGCACGTTGATGAGCTTCTGCGAGATGGTAGGATCGAGCCATCCAGGAGCCCATACAGTGCACCCATTGTACTTGTGGGGAAGAAGACCGGAGAGATGCACATGTGCGTGGATTATCGCCAGCTGAACGCGAAATCCATTCCGGACGCTTACCCCTTGCCACGCATCAACCACATCCTGGAGAAACTCAAGGACGCGAAGTACTTGAAGAGCGGGTATTGGCAAATACCTATGGCCCGCAACAGCAAGGAATACACCGCGTTTACCGTGCCTGGCAGAGGCCTCTTTCACTGGAAGGTGATGCCGTTCGGATTGCATTCGGCCCCGCCTACATTTCAGCGGGCTTTGGATGGAATCATCGGACCAGACATGGAGCCGCACGCGTTTGCGTACCTCGACGATATCGTCGTAGTGGGACGCACTCTCCAAGAGCACCAGGATAACCTACGAGAGGTGTTCCGGAGGCTTCGGAACGCGAACTTGCGCCTGAATAAGACCAAGTGCAGCTTCTTCCAGAAGAGCATCGTCTACCTGGGGCACCAGGTCAGCGAAGGTGGCATCCACACCGACCCCAGCAAGATCGCCGCGATAAAGGAACTTCAGCTGCCAACGACTGTCAGGGAGCTGCGGAGATGCTTAGGCATCGCTTCCTGGTACCGGAGGTTTGTGTCAAACTTCGCCACCCTGGTACAACCCATGTCGTCGCTACTAAAGGGCCAGCGATGGGTTTGGAGTGAGGAACAGCAGCTAGCGTTCGAGGCATTAAAGACGAGCCTCACGCAAGCGCCTGCCCGGACTTTGCCGAACGTTTCACCCTTCAGACAGATGCGAGCGACGTCGGACTAGGAGCAGTGCTGACGCAACAGATCCAGGGAACGGAGCGAGTCATCGCATACGCAAGCCGACGCCTCTCAGTAGCCGAAAGCCGTTATTCGACTACGGAGAAGGAGTGCCTGGCCATTGTGTGGGCAATCAGGAAGCTGCGATGCTACCTTGAAGGTTACGAATTCGACGTTGTCACCGACCACCTGGCGTTGAAGTGGTTGAACAGCATCGAGAACCCTACTGGAAGGATTGCGCGCTGGGCGTTAGAGCTACAACAGTTCCGCTTCAACGTGCACTACCGCCGCGGGGACCAAAACATCGTAGCCGACGCTTTGTCTAGGCAGCCCGACAGGTCACGCAGGAGACTCCACCCTGTGCGTGGACAACCCGGATGCTGGAGTTGACTAGGAGGTAACCCGAGAAGTATCCAGAGTACCTGAGGGAGAACGACCAGCTCTATCGACGAGGAGGATTTCGGCCGGACGACGAAGACTACACCCCCTAGAAGTTGTGCGTACCAAAACCACAACGCCAACGGGTGCTTCAAGAATGCCACGACCAGCCCACAGCCGGACATCAGGGGGTGTACGAAAGACCCTAAACCGGATTCGTCAGCGGTATTTCTGGCCAGGACTCTTCCGGGACGTAGCACGTTACGTACGGAAGTGCGAGACCTGTCAGAAATTCAAGATCAGCCAACTGAAACCGCCTGGACAGATGCACACCCGGCAAGTGCATGCACCATTCGACGTGCTCTGTGCTGAAGAGTTCGCCCAACACTCCAATGTAAAACACTCGATTTATATATGGTTGGCGGGGACGTCAGTCCCCGAAGAACGATCTTTATTGAATATCTTGAGCTTAAAGTTAACGGGTGCCAAGCGCTGCGACATAGCAGCCAAGGCTCTTATGTATTCTTATACATTGTCATAGTATGTGGTACATACATTGAGAGAGTATGTTGTGTGCGCGCAGTATGTACATATGTACATGGCTAGCGTGAGAACGCTGACCATGCATTTAGGCAGTGTGGTTCATAAGTGAGTGATCATGTTACACTTCCACTTGAACGTCGCTGTTTGCATAAACACTGTAACTATGTAATTCTGTTTATATCTGTTTGATGGAATGCTATGTATAATATATATATGACATGTGCGCATACTACATCTCCCTCCTTTTGAAAAATAACGAAACATAGTGTAGTTATTTTATTTATTTATATATATATTATTTTTATTATATTTATTATTATTTTTTTTTGTATATTGTGAGGACTCGTATTTCGAGCCCCACAATAACTTTAATATTAGTATTAGTCTACCACGAAGGTATTAGTAATTATAAGTATTACCACGAAGGTACCTAGTTTAGCAAGCATAGGCAAATTGGCAATAGGGCATGCAGTAGGGAGAGAGCACACGCCGCCGAAAACACACAAAGAAGACGCACTCACACAGGCACCCAACCAAAGAGCGCACGCGCCGACACAGGAAACACACAACGAAGAGCGCACGCAACGAAGAGTGCACGCAACGAAGAGCGCATGCACGCATCGACGGCACAGAGTGCACGCAACGAAGAGCGCATGCACACACCGACGGCACAGAGCGCACGCAACGAAGAGTGCACGCAACGAAGAGCGCATGCACACACCGACGGCACAGAGCGCACGCAACGAAGAGCGTATAACAAAGAGCGCATGCACACCCTGATGGCACAGAGCGCACGCATACGAAGAGCGCACGCATACGAAAAGCACACGCATACATTGGCAACGCCGAGCGCATGTACACATGAACGACGAAAGAGCGCAGGCGTACAGGCAAGAGCGCACGCACAAAACACCACGCACACACCCACACATAGCGTAACGCAGAATGCACGCACACGCAGCCGAAGCCAAAAGATACAGAGAAGCCGGCGACAGGTGTAGCGGCCGTTGACACGCGCCAAAATCTCGACGGGTCAACGACTGAGAGAGCAGAAGATAGTTAGTTGTGAACCAGAGCTTAGTAGGTCAAGTGCGCGTAGCTCCGCCGTGGAGAAAAGTGAGAGTCAACGACGTCAGCAGCAACAAAAGCCAACAGCAGCGAAGACAACGGCAGAAAAGGCAACGGCAGCGAAGACAACGGCGGCGACAACAACAACGACAACAGAAAGATCAACCGTAACAGCGACGACCCCAGCGGGACAACACTTCTGGTGAGCGACGATTAGGGCTGCGACGCAGCGTTAGGATAGAATATTTTATGAAACAGCTACGGTGCTAGGCAGGGTAGTATTATAAGTAAACATTAGGCCAATTTATAGAAAAAAAAAGATAAATAAAGAAAACATGAACCGAAAGGGCAATCGTTAGCATCGATAACAGTGCCTGTAGAGGCGGGAGACCCAGCGGGAGCACCCCAGAGGAAACGGTCAGTATCTCGGCACCCCAACTGAATCGAGAGTTTGGCGGAAGTGTGGGAGTCGGGCTTTACCACGCCACACTTACGCTCAACTTTCGAAGCAGGCACATGTCAGCGACGTTGGCGGCCCCTGTCTCACAGACCGGCCGTGAATGTCGACTGAGAAGTGCGCGGGGCGCGGAGTACTGACTCGTGGCAAGTGGACTCGGTCTGACCGAGGCATCGTGCACTTATTCCCCTCCCCCGCCCGCCGAGGCCGAAACGCTCCCCTCTCACTACCAAGGGGAACTATTCTCCGTCTCACAGTCTCGGCAAATTTTACAAATAATTTGTAAAAGTAGCTCTGGACAGGACCGAGCGTACCTCAGCCAGAGAGAACTACTTTACAATATATATTTTGTTTTTTTTTTTTGAAAATAAAGGAAATTATTGAAAATTTGAATAATTATTGATTTTAGCAATTGTTCATTAATAATAAATGTGTCTGGTTTGTATGTAATTAAAAAAGTTTTTGTTTTTTTTTTTTGGATAACATAAAGAATTAATGAATAAAATAAACAAATATTGTTTTAAAATATATTTTAAAATTATTTCGTTTCTTATGGGTAGCCAACCCTACAAAATATATTAAGAATTGAAAATTTTTAACCTATCTTTATGAACTATCTGTTTCTTATTTTTATTTCCTATAATTGTAATATTATTATTAGCTCCTATATCTGAAACTAAATATGGTCCTAAATAATTATTGTCAAGTTTATGACCTGTCTCGTTCCTAAGTAATACCTTATCTCCTATTTTTAATTCAAAATTACTA
Source organism: Zaprionus camerounensis (assembly GCA_018904165.1). Taxonomy (NCBI): domain Eukaryota; kingdom Metazoa; phylum Arthropoda; class Insecta; order Diptera; family Drosophilidae; genus Zaprionus; species Zaprionus camerounensis. Next base: position 184,029 of record JAEIFS010000464.1, read on the forward strand.
ACATTTCTATCATATTTAATTTTTCTTTCGGCTTTTGCCTTTTCTAACATATTTCTAGCTCTTCTATAAGCTATCTCTAATCTAATCTTTACCTCTTTTGAATAGTCATCCATGTTATAAATGGGATCTATTCTGTCTATTTTTGTAAAATCTGTGAACTGTCTTGGTAATCTTCCAAATACTAGTTCATATGGACAATATTCATGAACTACTGATGGTGTTGTGTTGAAACAATAAGTAAAATATTGTATCCAAACATCCCAATCAGTTTTGTCAACAGAAATGTATGAGCGAACATACTCATTAAATGTTCTGTGACTTCGTTCTATTGTTCCTAAAGTCTGGTGATGGTGTGCTGTTGAAGTAATATTTTTTATCTTCATATACTTGCACAGATCGTCTATTATTTGATTTTTATATTCCGTTCTCATGTCCATAATGATTGTTTTCATTGGACCGTACTTGAGAATAAAATGTTCAAATATAGCCTTAGCAACTGATTTTGCACTTTTATTTGGTATGGGTACCGTTACCAAATATTTTGTTAAATCACAAATGATAGTGACAGCATACTCATTTCCATCTTCTGATCTTGGAAGTGGACCAATGGTATCTATCAGAACTATATCAAATGCTGTTGCTGGCGTTTCAGTTATTGTCATTGGCATTTTCGTATGTTTCAACGTTTTAGCCTGGTGGCATTTTAAATATGTCTTGATATATTTACTTATTGCCTTTGTCATTTGTGGCCAATAATAAAAGTTTTTTATTTTCTTCAGGGTTCTAGAAATTCCTGAATGGCCTCCTTCTGACGGGTCGTCATGATATTTAGACAGTATTGCTTCTATTTGAACCTTATCATCTTTATCTATCTTAGTCACCTTGTTTAATAGCGCTATTTTTAAATTTTTTAAAATTTTATTGCCCTTTTCTTTGAAATGCTTAATAGTGAAGATTTGTTCACTTGGTGACAATTGCGTTTGAATGATCTTATTTATTCTTCTTCTTCATTAAGCCTTTGAATAAAAATTAGTCATATCGAAACGTGTTATAATATTTTTGCCTCTTTTTAACAAACACTTATGTTTGTCTATTTTGAGGACAATATATTTCTTGGCATCAATGTTATTGATTACCTGATAGATATTGGGCATGTCTATTTTTTCTTTCTTTCTCTCTGGTTCTTGCAATTTTTCTCCTGCGCAGGAATTTTTCTGTCTTACTGAAGCTCTCGTTTCGACCTTCAGTATCTGTCTATTCATTTCTTTTGCTCTCCGATAGTTATTCGGGAAAGAGCATCCGCTATATAATTATTTTTCCCCTTGAGGTACTCTACACTGAAATCATATTCCTCAAGGTCCAGACGCATTCTGGTCAACTTGGAACTCGGATTTCTCATTGAGAACAAATATGATAGTGGCCTATGGTCACTCTGTACTAAGAAATGCCTACCATATATATATGGTCTAAAATGGTTGATTGCCCAATGTATAGCTGCTAGTTCTTGTTCTGTAGTGGACTTATTACTTTCACCTTGTGTAAAGGTTCTTGAAGCGTATGCCACTGGTAATTGTTGACCGTTATGGTCCTGAGATAGTACCGCTCCACATGCTTGTTTACTAGCATCTGTGGTTATGCAAAATTGTTTGCTGAAGTCTGGGTACTGAAGAAGTGTAGGTTTCATTAATTCCCTTTTAAGATATTCGAATGCTTCGTTGCATTCGCTTGTCCATTCAAATGGAACATTCTTTTTACAAAGCCTCGTTAAGTGGCGTGATTTCTCAGAGAAATTTTTAATGAATCTTCTGTAATAGTTGCAAAATTCGACGAATCGTCTAGCTTCGTCTGCATTTACTGGTTGTGGGTAGTTTTTAATTACCTCATATTTAGAATCATCTGGTAATATACCTTTATCAGTACATTTATGACCTAAAAATGTAACCTCTTTCATAAAGAAAGTGCATTTTTCTGGATGTAGTTTTAAATTATGTTGTCTACATAATTTGAAAACATCGGTTAAATTCTTAAGCATATGCTTTTCAGAACAACCGACTACAACTAAATCATCCATATACAGAAAAGCTTGCGAAGGCTGTAGGCCTGTGAATGCAAGTGTCATCATTCTTTGAAACGAATTGGGGGCTATCTTTAACCCAAATGGTAGTCGCGTGTAGCGATATGAGCCTGTTGAAGTCGAGAATGATGTTATATTTCGTGACATTTCGTCTAACTTGATTTGGTGAAATCCTGACATAAGGTCTAGGCACGAGAAATATTTTGCTCGTCCTAATTGATCAAGAATATCTTCTATTCTTGGAAGTGGGAATTTATCTGCTAGCAGTTTCTTATTGATCTGACGATAGTCAACTACTAATCGCCATCTCTTTTCCGCCGAATTAGGCAGTGATTTCTTGGGTACCAAGAGAAGTGGGTTATTATATTCTGATATAGACGGCTCTACTGTACCGTCTTTTATCAGTTTGTCAACTTGCCTTTGAATTTCTGGCTTTTGACTTTCTGGCATTCTATAATTCTTTATGTACACTGGTGTTCTGTCATTCAATCTCAATTTTTGTCTATAAAAGTTATTAGCTGATATGGTTTCCTGTTATTCGAGTTCTGGTTTTGGTTACCCCTATGGTAGCCTCCACCTCTGTTGTTGTTCTGGTTACCGCCGCGGCCTCTATTGCCTCCGCGATAACCACCTCGGCCTCAATAATTGTTATTATAGTTACCGCGGCCATTACCTCTATTTTGGTAATTTCCACGATAACTATTTCCTCGAGAATGTCCTCTATTGTTATAGAAGAAAACATTGTTCGAGTTGCCGGTCATTTCTGTACAGCAGTGTATGTACTTCTCTACTACACTATTCATAGTGCTGCTTCTAGAATTGTCTTGAGCTTATCATGCTCGCAATTCTTGATCATCGCAGTAATCGCTTCTTTTGTGGCGAATTTGTCTGCATTGTTTGAATCTAGTCCGTCATCTATGTAAGCTGCCTCAAGCGACTTACGTAGATTTTCAATTTCTGTGGTATACTGCGCTGCAGTTTTACCACGTTGCTGTGTATTTAGCAATTTTGCTTTAATGACATCAGGCGATTCGCCTTTAACTGATGCCTTTAATACACTTATGATTCCAATAATGGTCTTTTCATTTTCAACTTTGTATGACAAAGGACCAATTATTTTTGGTCTTGATGACTTCAACGGCTAACATCTCCTGATCTCCTTTCGTGAGATCCGTTAATCGGAGTGCCGTGAGGAATCTATTTAAATTTACTTTCTTGCCATCGAACTCGGGTATCGTGGACGAAATTTGTCGCACGTATTCCCTTGAGGTTGCGGCTGAGTCAATCATATTTTCTTCTATTTCTTTCTTTCATTTCTATATATATTTCGTATGTGTGGCTCTTTTATAATTATTTATTCATATATCTTAAAACTTTTAACATATTTCAAAGTATTTATTCATATATTATTTATGTATTAATTATTATCGTTTGTGCGATTTTTTTTTGTTTTTATTTTATTTAGTCATATATACTCTAAACACATTTATCATGCATAAATTTGAATATTTTTTGTTTTCAGTTTTTTCTGTTCTTTTCGTTTCTTATATTTTATCTAGATCGTTGGCTCTGCTCTCATATTTCTTTTTTAAACATTTATTATGGAGCTTGTACAATTTAGTGAGCGCATTTACGATCATTATAATGGCAATTATGCCCAGGATCAAAGTGATCCAGTCTAAATTGTTCGTACTTACTTCCACTTTGTTTATTACATTTGCGGTAGAATCTACCGACTTAGTATCTACTAGTCCCATATTGGGTACTGTTCTTATTTGATTATTTTTTATGTAATAATGTTGTAGGTCCCTATCTCTACCTAAGACATCTACTTTGTAGATCCTGTTTTCTATTGTCGACATACAAGTCGTCCTACCTATGTTTTCGTCTGGCCTTGTGAGCCAAACTTCTCATTGGGCAGATAGGTTTTCGCTCAATCTTACAATTGTTTTATAATTAGATGAAAAAATATGCATCGCAGTGCAATTAAAAAAATTATACAACGCAGTGCAAAGTAAAAAAAAATTGGCGCTCTTGGTAGCGCTGTCGGTACTTGTTGATGCTGCTGTGTCAGCTGGGCGTCGCCGGTCTTGGCACGCTGACACTCCCTCGATGCTATAGTGCGAATAGCGCACGGTTTCTTCCTTGTTGATGTCGGTATGATGTCAGTATCAGCTGGTCGTCGCCGGTATGGCACGCTGATACTCCATCGATGCTGTAGTGCGGATAGCGTACCACAGTTTTTTTTTGTTAGGTATCGTCGGCCTGTGTCAGCTGGTCGTCGCCGGTATGGCACGCTGACACTCCCTCGATGCTGTCTTCTTACTTCTTTGATGAGCCGCTGGTACTGGCCGTGCGATTCCTGCACTTGTACTCACAGGCTGGGCTGTATAGTGGTCCCTCGCAGTCGTTGGGGCATTGAAGTTTCAGCTCCGGCAGGCTTTTGGGTTGAGGAGGTTGTATTTTATTAATTTTGGCAATTGATTTTATTTTATTCTCTGAGCGAGCGGGTGTGGTGGGGTTTTTGGTTTTATTTTCACTAAGGAATTTTACATAGTGGTCTAGCTCAGCTTGTAGCTTTTGAGCTTTCGACCATTCGGGCGCTGGAGTTTTTGCATATAATAGCCACCTTAGGCGCGCTATTTCTTTTTTAGCTTTATTTTGTACTCCGCCCCTGCGTTTACCCATCACACTCACACTCTACTCACTCAGAATTTTCCTCGAAAGCCACTGATACTTGTTGTTTTAATCCTGCTGCTGCTGATGTCCGGGGCCTATTGGCTCAGGCGGGGCCGGTGCTGGTCTTCGCACAGGTCTTTAAACATCTTGGTTTTTTGTGTGTGTTATTTATTTTTTTTGTTTTTTATATATATTTTTTGAGTTTCATAACACGGTCGTCGCGAAGAGTTTGTTAGACACTATTATATATAAACACTTGAGTTTTCTTCATTAGAACACAGTGGGATTCACTAAATCTTGTGTTTCCATATATTTTATTAGTTGGCTTAAGCCTCTGGTTAATCCATTTGTGCTATTATTAACTTAAAATTTTTTTTTTTTTTTTTTATGGTTCTGTGTCCGACACTGCACTGCGCACACTATATTATTATAGATTACAGGTCTGGTCCTGTCACGGTCGCCATGAAGAGTTCGCCCAACACTCCAATATAAAACACTCGATTTATATATGGTTGGCGGGGACGTCAGTCCCCGAAGAACGATCTTTATTGAATATCTTGAGCTTAAAGTTAACGGGTGCCAAGCGCTGCGACATAGCAGGCAAGGCTCTTATGTATTCTTATACATTGTCATAGTATGTGGTAAATACATTGAGAGAGTATGTTGTGTGCGCGCAGTATGTACATATATACATGGCTAGCGTGAGAACGCTGACCATGCATTTAGGCAGTGTGGTTCATAAGTGAGTGATCATGTTACACTTCCACTTGAACGTCGTTGTTTGCATAAACACTGCAACAATGTAATTCTGTTTATATCTGTTTGATGGAATGCTATGTATAATATATATATGACATGTGCGCATACTACAGTGCGGACTTCGTAGGACCACTCCCACGCTCTACCCACGGGAATGCCATGTTACTGGTATTCTTCGACGCCTTTTCCAAGTGGGTGGAGCTGGTGCCCTTGCGTAAAGCGACGGCAGCACACCTGATGCGCTCGTTCAGAGAACGAATCCTGGCCAGGTTTGGAGTGCCGAAGATGCTAGTCTGCGACAACGGTACGCAGTTCACGAGCCGAGCCTTCGCCACGTTCTGCAAACAGCTAGGCAGGACTCTGCAGCATACCGCGCCATACACCCCGCAGCAGAACCCCACGGAGAGGGTAAACAGGACTGTGAAGAGCATGGTGGCGCAGTACCTGGACGACCAGCAGCGAACATGGGACAAAGGCGCGAGCCTCGGTTGCCGGGGGCCCTTTACGAAGAGGTTACTCCTGTCATAAGGGCGGAATCACGGTTGCCCGAGGAGAAGGAGCGACACCTGCAGGACGTATTCAAAACCGTCGCCGAGAATGCGCAACAAGCAAGCGCGGACCAAGGGAGGTACTACAACCTGCGTCGCCGAGAGTGGAAGTCGGCTATCGGTGACTTCGTGCTGTTAAGACAACACCATCTGTCGAAGGCAGCCGATGGATTCGCCGCTAAGTTGGCACCTCGCTACGATGGACCCTATCGAGTCGTGAGCTATCTCTCGCCCACGATCCTACGCCTCCAAGACGCGAAGACCAAGAAGAGGCGCAGCGCAGGATTGGCCGACTTGAAGGCATTTCATGGGGAGGAACCGACCATCGAGGCTCAACAGGTAACGGGTGGGGTAGACTAAAACAAATTTCCATGCTTGTAATCGAATCACCTTAACATATATTTACTCATAAGTTCCTAGTAGAGTTTCTCGTTCCGCACCATTAGGGCCTGATAGGAGTTAGAAAACACACGTATTATTAAGAATCTTCTTTGTAAATAAGCACGGGCCAAGAACCCGCAACATCCCGAAGGAAACCCAGTCATTAGGCCACGTCCACCTTATCCCCGGTGAAGTAAGCGGGGGGTGTGACGCCGCATGAAGCGCGCCACTTAATTTATAAGTTTAATAAATATATTTAAGATATCTCTAAGCTCAATCTACCCGGTAGCATTTCACTAAGACATAAGCAGAAGCATAGGCAAAGGCAAGGGCGTAGGCAGAACAGGCGAAACAGGGCATATAAAAGAGCAAAAACCGCCGCACTCGGCACCCATGCCTAGTAACGGTGCCTCGGTACCCAGAGCTTGTGCACACACAAGTAACGGTGCCCCGGGACCCAGAGCTAGCGTACAGTCGAACACTTGCACAAGTAACGGTGCCTCGGTACCCAGAGCTCGCGCACAGACAGCACAAGGCACACAGGCAACGGGATTGCGACCAAGCTTAGGGCAGTGGCGCCAGACAGGCGGCGACCGATTTTTGGATAAACGGCGTCGGACAAGCAGCGACGCTAGGCTAGCAGCGACGCCTAGGCCAGCAGCGACGTGCAGCCAGCAGCGAAGCTAGGCAAGCAGCGGCGTCGGACATACAGAAAAGTGCGAACGGCGCCGTGCAGGCAGCGAAGTGCGAGCAGCCAGGCACGATCGGCCGAAGGCAGCGGCGACATGCAAGCAGCGGCGTCGTACAAGCAGCGGCGACATACGCAGCAGCGAGACATAGGCAGCGAAGCATAAGCAGCGAAACGAAAGCTGCGAAAACTAGGCCAAGGGCAGTTGATCGCGAGCAGCCAATTAAGCCGGAAGCAGAGCTCTCTCCCACGGGGAAATATAAAGTGCAACTTTTAAGTTAAAAGTGAAAAGTGCCCGCCCAAGACATCAATTGAAAAGGGATGAACCCTGTAGCAGGAGAGTCCAGGTGAGCTGGAGAAATACTAAATATCGAAAGTAACAGTTATAGCTAACGTAGATGGTGGGAAGTAGGCAGGAAGGCAGGGCCTAACTAGAATAAGTAACTAGCGCTAGGAAAACAATGAATAAAAGCATGTTATTACATATTTAAATGAAACAAACCCGCAGTGATCATTAAATAGACCCAGTGATACATTTTTTCCCCTCTAGAGCATCGTAAAAAAAAGTGTCGTGTACGTGTGTGCCATGTGTGAGTGTGTACTTGCAGAGTCGCGCTTTCTGGTATGCCGGTGCTCCGCTGGCCAGTAAGCGATTCTGAGCGTACACACGCACAGTTCGTGTCGTGTGTGAACGTCAGTTGACGAGTGGGTGTGTGAGCGTATACTCTAACGAGTTGCGGTGTGGTGGAATACACCATCGAGCGACTTTTGGGAGTGCAGGCAAAGCTACCTGCGGTCACGGGCGCTTCCGCACGGCCAACGGCCACTCGTGATTTGTGTCGAGTGAAACGCCAGTTGGCAAGTGGGTGCGTGGGCGTATGCTTTAACCAGTTGCGGCGTGGTGGAATACACCGCAGAGCGACTGATGGGAGTACAGGCGACAGTACCTACGGTCGCGGGCATTTTAGCACGACCAGCGGCCGATCGTGAGTCGTGAGTGAGACGCCAGTTGGCAAGTGGTGTGTGTGAGCGTGTACTCTAATGAGTCTGCGGCGTGGTGGAATACACCACTGAGCGGCTCGTGGGGTACAGGCGAGAGCATCTGCGGTCACGGGCGCTCTGCACGACCAACGACCGACCGTGAGAGGCGGCGTGAGAGGACGATAGGTGGCAAGCGAGGTGCGTGAGCGTACACTTTACCTAGTTGCGGATGGTGGAATACACCGACAAGCGACTTAGGGGAGTGCAAGCGAAAGTACCCGCGGCCACGTGCGTTCCTCACGACGAGCAGCCAGCCAGGCACGCGCGACACGTGAGTCACGAACGGACCACGTGATGGTAGAACCCATGTGGAGATCCACCTTTCCAGCGAGTACACATGCGTAACCTAGACCACGTGTGTCCCCTATACCCTGTAATACCCCAGTAGGGTATGACCTACTAGTAGCACCTCTCTTATTAAAGTCATGATAGTCCTAGTTTTATATAAATTTTCTGTAAAGACCCTGGCGAGACTGAGATATGTACCCCAGTCTGAGAAAACATCCTTACAGCAATATGAAAGAATACAATTATAATACCTATAAATAATATTAATTATTTATACATAAAGTTTATTATTTTTATTTTATTTAGCAATCATCAAAAAGACGAGAGCCAAAAGTAAACAATGCGTTCTTCAATGCTCTGTGGTATGCACATATATTAAAACATAACAACAATTACATTGTAGCACTTTGTTGCAATATAAATATATACAGTCTGCCCAAGTGTATGTGTAATACGAGCATCCACTTGAAGGCCAACAAACATAAGTGCATAGTCAGCATTCTCACGCTGGCTATGCGCTGCACGCTTGCTATGTAAGTACATAGCACTCTTCCTCTTCCGACGTCGTCGCTTCGCGACAATACATATATGTATACATAATATATGCATATAAGCGCGGAGGCGCTGCAAGCTACGCTGGCAGCGCTGCTCCTCAATTTAGGCTAAGAAAGCTTTTGTATGTAGACTTAAGAAACACACAATTTTTGAATATCTACTGGAGCGGGACCTTCCCTGCTCCATCACAACAATAAAAACAAAATAAATAAAGTTTGACGTGGACACAAGTCCATCGTCTCCTAAAAAAACTAAAAATATTTATCACTGGGCGGACCTCGGCTTGGAGCCGATATCACATGGCGACCGTGACAGGACACTCTTTCCGTAATTTTTAGGCCATGGATTTTAAAAAAATTCATGGTCTATTGTGTTTGTCGGAACGGAAATGTGCGTAACAGGCAGAAGGAGGCATCTCTGACCCCATAAACTATATATATTCTGAATCAGTATCAGTAGCCGAGTCGATTGAGCCATGTCTGTCTGTCCGTCTGTCCGTCTGACCGTCTGTCCGACTTGAAGGCATTTCATGGGGAGGAACCGACCATCGAGGCTCAACAGGTACCGGGTGGGGTAGACTAAAACAAATTTCCATGCTTGTAATCGAATCACCTTAACATATATTTACTCATAAGTTCCTAGTAGAGTTTCTCGTTCCGCATCATTAGGGCCTGATAGGAGTTAGAAAACACACGTATTATTAAGAATCTTCTTTGTAAATAAGCACGGGCCAAGAACCCGCAACATCCCGAAGGAAACCCAGTCATTAGGCCACGTCCACCTTATCCCCGGTGAAGTAAGCGGGGGGTGTGACGCCGCATGAAGCGCGCCACATAATTTTTAAGTTTAATAAATATATTTAAGATATCTCTAAGCCCAATCTACCCGGTAGCATTTCACTAAGACATAAGCAGAAGCATAGGCAAAGGCAAGGGCGTAGGCAGAACAGGCGAAACAGGGCATATAAAAGAGCAAAAACCGCCGCACTCGGCACCCATGCCTAGTAACGGTGCCTCGGTACCCAGAGCTTGTGCACACACAAGTAACGGTGCCCCGGGACCCAGAGCTAGCGTACAGTCGAACACTTGCACAAGTAACGGTGCCTCGGTACCCAGAGCTCGCGCACAGACAGCACAAGGCACACAGGCAACGGGATCGCGACCAAGCTTAGGGCAGTGGCGCCAGACAGGCGGCGACCGATTTTCGGATAAACGGCGTCGGACAAGCAGCGACGCTAGGCTAGCAGCGACGCCTAGGCCAGCAGCGACGTGCAGCCAGCAGCGAAGCTAGGCAAGCAGCGGCGTCGGACATACAGAAAAGTGCGAACGGCGCCGTGCAGGCAGCGAAGTGCGAGCAGCCAGGCACGATCGGCCGAAGGCAGCGGCGTCGTACAAGCAGCGGCGACATACGCAGCAGCGAGACATAGGCAGCGAAGCATAAGCAGCGAAACGAAAGCTGCGAAAACTAGGCCAAGGGCAGTTGATCGCGAGCAGCCAATTAAGCCGGAAGCAGAGCTCTCTCCCACGGGGAAATATAAAGTGCAACTTTTAAGTTAAAAGTGAAAAGTGCCCGCCCAAGACATCAATTGAAAAGGGATGAACCCTGTAGCAGGAGAGTCCAGGTGAGCTGGAGAAATACTAAATATCGAAAGTAACAGTTATAGCTAACGTAGATGGTGGGAAGTAGGCAGGAAGGCAGGGCCTAACTAGAATAAGTAACTAGCGCTAGGAAAACAATGAATAAAAGCATGTTATTACATATTTAAATGAAACAAACCCGCAGTGATTATTAAATATACATTTTCTCCCCTCTAGAGCATCGTGAAAAGTGTCGTGTACGTGTGTGCCTATGTGAGTGTGTACTTGCAGAGTCGCGCTTTCTGGTATGCCGGTGCTCCGCTGACCAGTAAGCGATTCTGGGCGTACACACGCACAGTTCGTGTCGTGAGTGAACGTCAGTTGACGAGTGGGTGTGTGAGCGTGTGCTTTAACCAGTTGCGGCGTGGTGGAATACACCGCAGAGCGACTTGTGGGAGTACAGGCGACAGTACCTGCGGTCACGGGCATTTTAGCACGACCAGCGGCCGATCGTGAGTCGTGAGTGAGATGCCAGTTGGCAAGTGGTATGTGTGAGCGTGTACTCTAATGAGGCTGCGGCGTGGTGGAATACACCACTGAGCGGCTCGTGGGGTACAGGCGAGAGCACCTGCGGTCACGAGCGCTCTGCACGACCATCGACCGACCGTGAGAGGCGGCGTGAGTGGTCGATAGGTGGCAAGCGAGGTGCGTGAGCGTACACTTTACCTAGTTGCGGATGGTGGAATACACCGACAAGCGACTTAGGGGAGTGCAAGCGAAAGTACCCGCGGCCGCGTGCGTTCCTCACGACGAGCAGCCAGCCAGGCACGCGCGCCACGCGACTCGTGCACGTGAGTCGCCAACCGACCACGTGATGGTAGGACCCATGTGGAGATCCACTTTTCCAGATTGCAGAAATTTATTAATTTGGGGAACATTTAAGTTGCGCAGAATATCTCAAGTCGACTCGTAGGTCACCAAAATTTAACTTTTTAAGAACAACTAAATCCATAACATTTGCAGTAGCTACCTCTTGGTGTTCCCTAGGTACTGATTATTTTTTATAATCGGTGGGAAATTCGAGCGGCGATTCTATTCTGTTATTAACAAACTTTTGTTACGGTATACTAAGATAATCCATGGCCTTATACAGTCAGCACCTGACTTTAGCGTTTGTATTTTTCTGTTATGACTTTGCAAGTTCAATATGATTCTTATTGGATGTTATCTTTTTTTTGCTCTCAATATTTTGCAATATTACAGTTATAATTAGCCCTTGTAAAATTATAAATGTGTGCGTGGGACGCCCGTACGTACGTGACTGCATATCCACATGTTGGCGTCCCACTGTCTGTCTATCTGTCTGTCTGTCTGTCTGACTATCTGTCTGTCTATCTATCTGTCTGTCTATCTGTCTGTCTATCTGTCTGTCTATCTGTCTATCTGTCTGTCTATCTGTCTGTCTATCTGTCTGTCTATCTGTCTGTCTATCTGTCTGTCTATCTGTCTGTCTATCTGTCTGTCTATCTGTGTGTCTATCTGTCTGTCTATCTGTCTGTCTATCTGTCTGTCTATCTGTCTGTCTATCTGTCTGTCTATCTGTCTGTCTATCTGTCTGTCTATCTGTCTGTCTATCTGTCTGTCTATCTGTCTGTCTATCTGTCTGTCTATCTGTCTGTCTATCTGTCTGTCTATCTGTCTGTCTATCTGTCTGTCTATCTGTCTGTCTATCTGTCTGTCTATCTGTCTGTCTATCTGTCTGTCTATCTGTCTGTCTATCTGCGTCTATCTGTGTCTATCTGTCTGTCTATCTGTCTGTCTATCTGTCTGTCTATCTGTCTGTCTATCTGTCTGTCTATCTGTCTGTCTATCTGTCTGTCTATCTGTCTGTCTATCTGTCTGTCTATCTGTCTGTCTATCTGTCTGTCTATCTGTCTGTCTATCTGTCTGTCTATCTGTCTGTCTATCTGTCTGTCTTTCTGTCTGTCTATCTGTCTGTCTATCTGTCTGTCTATCTGTCTGTCTATCTGTCTGTCTATCTGTCTGTCTATCTGTCTGTCTATCTGTCTGTCTATCTGTCTGTCTATCTGTCTGTCTATCTGTTTGGCAAAAGCCAGGAGTTTTTGGGGTGCCAGGCCCGCTGCTTCTTCCAGTGATGCAAGCAGGGGGCTTCCAAGGCATTTCGCTCTCGAGGTCATGAGTGCGGGGCAGTCGCAGATGAGGTGCTCCAGAGTTTCTTTTACTTCTGGTACCCTGCATTTCCTGCATTCGTCGTTGTCGGTGATGCCAACTTCTTTTCATGCGTTGCGGTCAGGCAGTGACCCGTGAGTATACCTATCATTGTTCTGCAGTCTCTTCTTGGGAGCTCAATGACATATTGGGCCAGTTTCGCATTTAAATGTTTGCACATAGTGCGGGCTATTTTGCCATTTGTTGTGCTGTGCCACCTTCTTCTTGCAATTAATGCAGCGCTTTCTTCGAAGCTGTGGCTTATAAATCGTAGCGGTATCTTCAGGTCTTCAACTGCCAGTTGTCTAGATTCGGCACCTTCCTTTGCTAGCCTATCTGCCATCTCGTTTCCGTCGATGCCCTGGTGGCTGGGAACCCAAAAGATGCGCACTTTCGAGCGGTTGCTTAATGCATCTAATGCTTCTCTGCTTGCCAGTACACTGGAGCTGATGACATAGGATTGCATAGATTTGATAGCCGCCTGACTGTCGACAAAGATGCTGACCTGATTCTTGTTGAGTGTTGTCGCAAGTTCTGCAGCCTTCTTTATGGCGAAGACCTCCGCTTGGAAGATGCTGCAGTAGTCCGGCAACTTGTACGATACTTGAATGAGCGGATCTGGACAGTAGACCGCGGCGCCCCCGCCGGTTTCCATTTAAGATCCGTCTGTGAATAGCTTTGTTGCGTTTTCGTCCATGCCGATTTTCCAATCTCCATTAGAGCGGGCGTTCTTGAGAAGTTGTTTATTGGGGTCACATAGTCCGTGCTATTGAGTGACTTTCCCATAATTTGTAAGGGCCATATTTCCTGTAGCACAAAGACGTTGCGCGGTCTTTTGTGCTAGTAGTTTGGCCTGTATGTCGATGGGGAGAACTCCAAGTATCACTTCCAAGGCCTTTGTTGGAGTCGATCTCAGTGCCCCAGTAATGCACATCAGTGCACGTCTTTGTACCCTTTCCATTATTAGGAGGTATGTGGATTTCTTGGTGGCCTTCCACCATACTAGGACACCGTAGAGTAGTATTGGACGAACAATTCAGATGAAGATCCAGTGCATCAGTTTGGGAGACAAGCCCCACGTGCTACTTAGCATCTTTTGCGATGCATATAGTGCACTTGTGGCTTTCTTTACCCTTTCCTCGACATTGGTTTTCCAGCTCAACTTGCTGTCCAGTACTATTCCTAGATACTTCACGCTCTTTTTTGGCTCGAGCATTGCACCGTTTATAGATGGCGGAGTCCATTGCGGTATCTTGTATCTCTTGGTAAAGAAAATTAGATCCGTCTTGTCCGCATTGATACTGAGTCCGACATCCATAGCCCACTTCAGTACTTCTTTAAGCGTGCTGTCCATGA
>JAEIFS010000466.1:0-59908 GCA_018904165.1 Zaprionus camerounensis
GTCTGTTATCTGATACCAAATAATTCAGAATCGTAGGCTTGCTATAGATAATTTATTAATAAAGTCATATACTGCGGTAGTCAGACCTTATCAGTCTAGATTACTTCAACAGGTATGACTCTAAACGTGCTAAGAAAGTATATTTACAAAATTTGGGGTGCTTTATATGGTTCTTCATTTGTTTGCCCTCCTGAAACTAATATTTCCTTTAAATATTCTCATTGGAGACAAATTAGAGAAGGCATTCAGTTACTGTATGTTCTGTGTACACAAGTTTTAAAATTTCCAGTGACCGTCATACAGCAACACTGTCTACAACAATCTGCATACAGCAGCAACCTTTCATAAAGTCGCTGTTCGTCTCAAGAAGGACTTCCAACCAGAAAAGGACAAAATGAAGTTGGGATTAGCTGTTGTTATCCCTTATTTCTGCATTAAGCTGCCCCACACGTTGGGCGCCACAAGTATATGTAACGTTCGATGTGCCCCGACAGAAGTCGGTGTCGTGATGTTCAGTGCAATTGTAGACAATAACACTGCAAATACGCTGGCGACTTCTACAAGTACATTCTGATTGCGGATGGAAGCGGGCGAAATCCTACTGGTGCCTTAGCTCTTGGGCTTGGAGGGGGGGTTCTTGCTACCTTCCAACAACCACATCTACATACCTTTAAATTTTTTAGGATTCCTGCTGAAACTACTAGTGAAGATGAACTTCACGAAACTTGCACAAATAACAGAATTGAGTCTACAACACTAAAAAATGTAAAGGAGGCAAAGAGTTAACAGGACTGCTGCGATATAAATGTTTTGCGAGGTCTGAGATGTTAATCGACGCTCGCGGTCTCTACCCACCCAACCATAATCCTCATAAAAATTATGTATCCGAAAATACCCAAAGAAACGGACGACTATTACTTTATGTTGCCATGTCTATCCAGGAAACCAAATTAATTAAGCACATCATTGTGTTGATACTTATATTCATAATTTATTCCTATTCGAAAGGAGCTTGAAGTTCTCAACCATCTTAATTTTACGTAATTTAATTTTGGCAGTTCAATTTTTTTTTGATACTTAAAATATTTCGTTTTCTAGATAATTATTTCCCATCTTTTCGTTTAATTTACTTATTCGTTGGGCCATACTTTTTTACTTAATTTGAGCTTTTAAATTTATTTGTTGTTTAGTCAATGTTACTTAACATAGAGCTTAACTTGTTCTTTGCAATTATATATTCAACAAGACTACCAGTTTGTAGTCATATTTCATTTCGATTTAGTTTGAAATTGGCTTAAATTTAATCGATAACATTATTTATTTATTATTTTTTATTTGTTGCTTATTCTTTGATGGTTTTTGTTTTGTTTTCTCTAATTGTTTTCCTATTCGTTTTAACCCTTGGTATTTAAATTTTTATGAAAATGAGACTAAATTAAATCGTTAAGAAACATTTTGTTTCTTGTGGTTTTGTATAAATTTGCAACATTTTTGTATTCAGTATTTCATGTAGATTTGCTACTAACTTTGTAATCGTATTAAACATTTCTTTAGCTATAATTTTTTCTTTAGCTATAATTTTGTAATAGAATCTTCCGTGGAAGTTAACTAATATTGTATGCCATTTCCGAGACAATATAATTTTTGTTGAGTGTTTCTTTTCTTTTTAAAGTTTTAAAATTTATGAATAGTTTCAAATGGCTTAGGCACTATTAATTGAATTATCATTTGTATTTTTTTTCTTTTTATACCCTTCGACCACTGAAAATGGTCAAAAAGGGTATACTAACTTTGTGCAAATGTATGTAACAGGCAGAAGGAGGCGTGGCAGACCCCATAAAGTATATATATTCTTGCTCAGGATCACAAGCCGAGTCGATTGAGCCATGTCTGTCTGTCTGTCCGTCTGTCCGTCTGTCCGGCTGTCCGTCTGTCCGTCTGTCTGTGTGAACGCACAGATCTCAGCTATTATAAAAGCTAGAGTTACCAAATTTGGCAGGAAGACTCCTGTGTACTATAAGCTGATCAAGTTTATTTCAAATGTTATGTGCCACGCCCACCGCCCCCGCAAATCAATAATTTAATTTTTAAACTTAATTTGTAAGCGCTGTATAAAAGATACATGCAACATATACTAAGCTCATTAAAATATCTACGTGTTCTCGAAATTTCAATCCGATCGGACAATAAACACAGAAATTATTTAAGAAAGTATGTGCATAAAACCAAGTACTTGTATCAGCTAACAAGGGAGGCGGGCGAGCGCAAAGCGCGAGCGCCATCTGTCGGCAATAATTTAAAAGCATGCGCATTTGTATATGTGTATGAATTTAACAAATTAAACTACACCGGAACATAGGTCGAAGGGTATCCCACTGTCGCGTGCAGCGCGACTGTGGTTTTTTTCTATTTTTTTAAACCCTTCGACCATTGCAAATGGTCAAAAAAGGGTATACTAACTTTGTGCAAATGTATGTAACAGGCAAAAGGAGGCGTGGGAGACCCCATAAAGTATATATATTCTTGCTCAGGATCGCAAGCCGAGTCGATTGAGCCATGTCTGTCTGTCTGTCCGTCTGTCCGTCTGTCCGGCTGTCCGTCTGTCCGTCTGTCTGTGTGAACGCACAGATCTCAGCTATTATAAAAGCTAGAGTTACCAAATTTGGAAGGAAGACTCCTGTGTACTATAAGCTGATCAAGTTTATTTCAAATGTTAGGTGCCACGCCCACCGCCCCCGCAAATCAATAATTTAATTTTTTTTTGTTGTTTTCTTTGTTTTGTTTTCTTTGTTTTATAATGTTCTTAATAATTTGTTTGCTAGATCAGCTGATCAGTATTTAAGAGAATGCAAAAAATTCACAAATATTACCAGCCTAGGACAAGCACAATGTTTGCAAGTACTCACAGGTTCAAGTTTCCAGCGTTGAAAGGCCTTCCAGCGTGGTGATGATGATGCAGATCGGTTTTAGGAACAAAAGCTAAATATATGTGTTATTTTTAAATTCTCTTATACAAATTTTAAAGTGTTTTAGCAAACTTTGAATTAACAATTATGTATTTCTTTTATATAGATAAATGTTCTTGTGCTATAGCACACTCAACAATTTTATTATACCTCCATGGCTGTTTGAATTTTTAGTTACTCAATTTAAATACAATTTTTTCTTTCTTCACTTATGAAAACAAAAACCTAGTTCCTCGATCTATGCAAATCCTAGCTCCAAGTGGCAAGGTGGCCGTTGAATTTGTTGAATGCAGCGCAGCGGGTGCGCACGTTGACGTAGGGTTATCCAAAAAATTCGGTGTCGTGAAGAACAAATGATCCCAAATGCAGGGCAAGACTGCGTATCCAAAGGCGCAGTGCAGCACAAGGCGAAGAAAAGAAGCCTGCGCAGGTTGCTCCAGTGCAGTGCACAGCAGCCCAAATATAAGGCAAAGCTGCGACGAGGTTATGCCACGCCGTGCAACAGGTTAGGTCACGCAGTGCAAAGGTTATGTAACGCAGTGCAAAGGTTATGTAACGCAGTGCAAAGGTTATGTAACGCAGTGCCAAAGGTTAAGTAGGAGCGACCTGAGCTCTGTGCCGGCAAGACAAAGTTGCTGCACGGTCTTGACAGAGCCCAGTGATCGCTGTTCTTAGGGCGTGCAGTTTATGCCAATAAGGCAGTGATGCCGTCTTTGGGCTTTGGGTACCAAATGCACAAACTTTAACAGGAGTAAGTCTGGCTTCTGCAGCGATGATCTTTGACCAGAGCCAGGTGCAAAAAAAATTTCCTTAGGTTAAGCTTTGCCTCCAGCAGAATTTTTACCAATTTGGGTGCACTTCTCGGAGAGTTCCAATAAGCACGATTACCACTCGGGTGCGAACTCGCCCTTGCACTTTACAGATTCGTTTTGACCAAATTCAGTTTGAAAATTTTACCAAACGAACGTCAGTTCGACTTTAACTAAGAATTACCAAAAGTCGACTGCAGCCGCGTGTGGATCTTAAATAGTGCAAAATTCCAGCAGCACCTAGCTTTTTCTTGGAATGTATTCGGAGTAAGTGAAGTTGGCTGTGAGAGAAACTCCAGCTGATAACTCAAAGCTCTAATCACCTTCAATTAAGCCTCTAAGTAGGCACTGATAAGACAGGTAAGTGCAATTATGCTATTTGCACTGCTTGCAAGGTCAGTAGATAATTTGCAGACAATTTGCACTGCTTTACCTTTGGCTACAATAAAGCCGAAGGTATTTTCGTTATTGATTGACAAAACAATAATGGAACGCATTGATAAGCGCGGACCATTACAACATGATCTACTCTATTTAATACCAAATGAATCAGCATTGCATTCGCTATTTTAGTGTCATCGCCTATCGATCACAATGAACCATATATAGATGACATAGTATCGATAAGGCTTCTTAGAGAGGATGCAGATTGCTGATTCATTTTAGTAAGACTAAACAATGATGAGATATTGTTCATAAAGATAAGGCATTTGTTATCGTAGACTCCCCTTTAGCTTTCTATAGCCTTTTCATAGTTGCTCTCGGTGACTTGGAATGCCTTAATCGTTCCCAAGGCATCACCAGAGATACAGGAGATCAGATGGTTAAACTTTTCGAAAGCCGGAATGCTCTTATCATTATGAACAAGAGTCTCGAATAATCCCATAAATTTCTTGAACTCAGAATAATTGCCGCTAAATTTAGGTAATGCCAAATTGGGGAGTCGCGCTCGAGTTGGTGCCATCGGAAGCGAAATTTTTTCTTTTGTTTCGCTCGATGACTTCACGGCTGAAAGAAGCGACATAATTCTCGCTTTAGTTGTGATTGACAACTCACTCCTCCAACTCGGCTCAAAACTCATCATTTTCATCAAGGCTTTCAATATGTTGTTGAAGTCCGGTTGCCTTGACAATGGACAAAAGTTAGCCTGCACTCAAGCTCGGAGACGTCTAGTGGTATAGTTCCAGTTTCTAGACGCTTTTCTACCCGGCGAATGCTTTTTACATATACTCGAAACCTTTTTCTAAGGTCGTCAATAGACGTCCGACTCACTTTTGGCTTTTCTTGTTCCATTTTAATGTACGAAAACGAGAAAGTATATGTTTTTTATTGAATAATAGAATAAATGACGAAAACAAATATTCTTGAATAATTGCCGAAGCACTAGTTATCAAAAAAATAATTCGTTGCAAGGATACCGAAAAAGAGTAGGGTATGCGTATCACTTGCCGTTTTGAGTTCAAGCGCAAAAACAAATTGACAACAACAATGCTAGTGAGCGGGTGACGTGCGAAAGCAAAAACGAAAAAATCACCGCTGTAGCTTTGCTGTGTAAATGTGCGTATGTACTTATTTTCTGTGGTGGTAAAGATTTGTTAGCTTTAATTACTTTTATATTTGCTGAGTGAGTGGTGTTTTCGGGAATTTTTTCAATTATTAAATTTGTTAAGTGGTCTAGCTCAGTTGGTAACTTTTGAGCCTTCGACCACGCGGGCGGTGGAGTTTTAGTGAATAATAGCCACTTTAAGTGCGCTATTCTCTTTTTCACTTTGTTTCGTACTCCGCCGCGGTTTTTTCCCATTACAGACACTCTACTCACTCAGGTCTTTTGTAATTTTCTCCAGTATGCCATGAAAGTTCCACCACAGATATAAGTATTCCCAGAAGTTTCACACTGTTAATCCGGTAAGATTTGTGGCGTTGATGGGTTGCTGAGCAGCAGACCCTTTAGAAAGATATCATCGGTGTCCGACAGATCAGCCGAATTGCGAAAGGCAGCGTTATCGGAGGTGTCATCCTCGCTGTTTTTATTGCTGTTGTTGTTGTTGTTGCGGCACCGATAACGATAAATTAAAACTTCCTGTTTCCTTTCGTTGTAGTTATTGTTGCTCTTGTTGTTGGCTCCTGCCTAACGGTCGCCATGTATTGAAAAACGTCACTGGTTTTATTATTTGTATCTTTATTGTATTGAGTGGAGCAGGGAAGGTCCCGCTCCATTCGAAGTAAATTCGTTAATGTTCTTATGATCTACATACAAAGGTTTCTTAGCCTAATTCGAGGAGCAGCGCTGCCGGCATAGCCTGCAGCGTAGCGACGCTTATATGCATATCTTATGTATATGTATATGAATTGACGCTTATTTGCATATCTTATGTATATATGAATTGTCGCCGAGCGACGGTGCTGGAGGAGGAGGAGTGCTATAGGCACACATAGTAAGCGATCAGCGCTTGGCCAGCGTGAGAATGCTGACCATGTAATTATGTATGGTAGCCTTCAAGTGGGTGCTCGTATTACACATACACTTGGGCTGGACTGTTTATGTACACATTGCAACAGAGTGCTACAATGTGCTTGTATGTTATGATTACATATGGGTACAGTGGTCGCTCGGCGACAGTGGATATATACTACAGTATTCCTACTGCACTATGTCCCTGCCTAGCACCGCGCACTGTTTTCCTAATTTCTTAAGGTTTAAAGTTCCCTGCCTTGTGCCACGGTGTGGCTCGCTCACCTTGTTTGCCTTGTGCCTTCCTTTGGAATCTCGTCTCGCTGGTTTTCCTTGTTGTTTCTTCCTGTTGGTTTCGTTGTTTCCTTCCTGGATCTCCTGTGTTCTCGTTCACTGATCCTGCGTTGTCGCACTTGTTTTTCCTGGCACTCGCTCTGCACTTGCTTTTGCACTTCTTGTTCCTTCAAGGGTCACTGTTCGATCTCAACTTCACTTACTCAACTCCACTTTTGCCGGCGCTCATCTGTCTTTTGTCAGTTTCACTCAAAGAGCCCCGTTGCCTCGACTGTATTTCGTCTCTCGCTTATTTGCACTCGTTTGCGCTCACGTTTGAGTGCGTGAGCACGTGCACTGCAGTTCGAGTGGTATTTTCCCGCTCTTTCGGTGCGCTCAGTGTGCGTGTGTGTGCGTTCCCTCTCCAGTTGTTGAGTGAGCCGCCCATGCGCGTGTGTCTATGTTGAGAGCGCCGCTCTTTGACTGCGTTCACTGTTGCTGCTCCTTATGTACTCGTTGTCGCCGCTCTCTGAGCGCGCTCATTTTTTTTTTTTTTTTTTTTTGTAGCGCATTACAGTAGGAAAATTAAAATCTTCTAAAGATACCACCTACCGTCCGTAGGTGGCATGCACGATTCATAACTCTCCAAAAAGAGTTATGCCTACGTACTAAAACAAAAACCTCCGTATGCTCCTCAGTCCTTTACATGCTCACCGGGACTGCCAGTCAAGGTATGACTTCAGTCAGCAGGATGTGAATATTGGCCTAGGGGCGCACGGAAATACGCCTTCTCCTTCAGTCTCCAGTTCTGTGGGCAATCTCATCCGTTCGGACCCGCTTCACAATATCAATTATGATGCGATGCCCTATATCCCATGCTCCTTTGTCCGCCAGCATGCTTGCCAACAGGCCTCTTGGACTGAGAGGGTCTGCGGACAGTGCCGCTAGATGTTCTCTTTCTGCGTGGAACAGTGCAGTAGGACGTGTTCTGCTGTTTCTAGCGCGTCTGAACAAAAGAGGCACAGGGGTGACTCTACGTGTTTGAACCGGAAAAGATAGGCTCGGAAACAGCCATGATCCGTGAGTAATTGGGTCAGGTGGTAGTCAGAAACTTTATGCTTGCTCTTTGCCCATGCCGATAGGTCAGGGACGAGCTGGTACGTCCATCTACCACAATGCCATCTGGCCTGCCACTCTCCAATCAGCCACTCGTGGGCCTCTTCCCAGGTAATGCCCTGCTTTGTCATGCCAAGAGCCTTGATCTCCAGGTCAACTGGCGGCATGCCTGCCAGGACTAGAGCTGCATCCTCGGAAATCGTCCGGAACCCTCTAATGAGCCTAAGGGCCATAGTCCTTACCACCGATTGTGCACCTTTGGTGTATGATCGCTTGTTGGTGGCACTGCTCCAGATTGGCGCGGCATATAATAAGGTGGACTTTGACACTGCCGCCAGCAGTTTCCAGGCAGGCATTCTGGGTCCTCCCACATTGGCATGAGTCTTGACAAAGCCGCAGACGTGAGTGATGCCTTCCTGCTTGCATACCTTACATGCTCCTTGAATGTGAGTCTGCGGTCTATCTGGACACCTAGGTATTTCAGTGCTGCAGCTGAAACCATTTCTATCCCACACGCAGAGACCTGAATGTTTTCCACGGCTTTTCTGCTGCTCAAGAGAACAGCCTCAGTCTTGTGCGCTGCGATTTTAAGGCCGACCTTCTCGAGCCAGGCGATGGACAATCTGATCGTTGCATTGCACTTGTCCTGAAGATCAGTCAGTGTTTTAGCGACTACAGTGATGGCCACGTCGTCCGCAAAACAATGTAGCTCAGCTCCTTCTGGTTTGCAGATGCCCAAGATCCCGCTGCACATAATGTTCCACAGTATCGGCCCAAGCGATCCTTGTGGAACACCAGACGTGACTCCGTATTTTCTCGGACCAGCTGCCGTATCGTAGCAAAGGGTACGGTCCCTAAAGTAGCTGCCTACAGGGATCCTTAGGTACTCTGGGATGCCCATATTCCTCATTGCGCTGAGGATTACCGGCCATCTTGCTGTGTTGAAGGCGTTCTTCACGTCCAGGGTTACTATTGCGCAGTACTCCTTCATGCCTCCTAACCATCTGTCGCCTTTGAGAGCGTCACTCGCAACGTTCACCACCGAGGAGAGCGCGTCTAGCGTGCTTCTTCCCTTTCGGAATCCGTAGTGTTGCCTCCCTAGACCTTCTTCCTTGGCATTGTGGCATCGCACGTTGCTACAATGAACTTCGTTAGCTCATCCGCCATTGTCTCCGCCTGTCTTGTAATTTGAAGGGCTTCCGTTTGGTACGATATTAAGTCGTAGTCGAGCTTTTTAACATCCCACGCTTGATGGGGTGCTCTTTTCTCCTGGTGATGTATCGTGGCCGGCGGGCGGATGCTGAAAGTGAGTATGGTCACTCAGCGTTATCTCATCGTGCACCATCCAGCTTGCATTTGCCACTAGGCCTTTACTGACAAAAGTGATGTCAATAAAGAACGAGCCCCTGTCGTTGTTGAATGTGGGCTTGCGGCCGTCATTCAGCAGGACCAGGTCAAGTAAGATCATGGCGTCGATAACTGCACGCCCTCTGGGGTTGGAGACTCGACTTCCCCATTCCGTTGCCCAGGCATTGAAGTCACCGGCTATGACTGTCGGCCTGCGTCCTCTAGCATGACTCACTAGCGTGTCCAGCATCCCTTCGAACTGGTCCGGACTGTCACTCGGAGGAGCATAGCAGCTGTGTACATATGCACCCCCTTGACCTTCGCATATGCAATGCCACGCATTGGCGAGGTTGCCCATTCCTGCACATAGAGCGTACTGCAACACTTAATGGCCGCCTTGCCCGACTCATCCAGTATCATCGCCGAGTTTCCGTCACTCGAGAGGTAGGGTTCGCTTAAGAGCATTACATCTGTTTCGCGATCCACCGCTGTTTGGCCAGGAGGCTCTGAGCGGCAGCGCAATGGTTCACATTAAGCTGAATGACTTTAATTTGATTCATTGTGCTAGCTCTTGGCTCCCTTCATACACGCCTTGTAGGTGGGACACGTAAAGCAGCCTGTCATATGGTTTCTGTCGACGTCGGCGCTGCAAATAAGGCAGTTAGGCGATGCATTGCAGCCCTTTGCTTTATGGCCTTGCTCTCCGCATCTCAGACAGCAGTCTGATCGATCAGGCGCTTTGCAGCTGGCAGCACGGTGGCCGAAGCCCAGGCACCTGTAGCACTTCGTAGGCCGAAAATCCTGTATGATGCGGCACCGTGACCATCCCACGGTTACTACGCCCCTCTTGATGACCGCAATGGCATCGTTCGCACTCATCAGCACCGACGCTATCTGCGTTCCGTCCCTCATCCTGCGTAGGCTTTTCACATCTTCAGGCTTTAGGACGATGTCCGGGAATTGTGCGATCAGTGAGCTGTGTAATTCCTCTGGTATTGTTGCCTCGCCTAGTCCGCTGCAGATTAGCGCTGTTCTCTGCGCCCCGGTGCGTACGGAAGCCACATCCTTGAGCGTCGCTTCAAGCTCACTTCGGAATTGGGGAATGTTTGATGCAGCTTTCCCCTCCACTTCCAGCAGCAGTTCTCCCTGTTGCGTCCTTCTTATCTTACGGACATGCTTGCCGAATTCGCAGAGGTTCGGGTCCGTTTTCATTTTTCGAGGCATATCTGCGTATGTAGCCTCACCCGTTTT
Organism: Zaprionus camerounensis; assembly: GCA_018904165.1. NCBI lineage: Eukaryota > Metazoa > Arthropoda > Insecta > Diptera > Drosophilidae > Zaprionus > Zaprionus camerounensis. Next base: position 10,215 of record JAEIFS010000466.1, read on the forward strand.
TTTAATATAAACGCCTCTGGTTTTATACGCGGGCGCTTGGGCTTGACCTTCGACCATTCTCCTTCCCTGCTGTCGTCCTTGGTGACGGACGCGTAGCTAACTGGCTCCTTAACTGTGGTTTGCGCCGCGGTGGGATTGAAGACGGTTGAGGAGTTGCTCGTGTTGGGCCCCTGCACTTTGGTTTTTGCCTGCTTGGAAGACTCCAACTGGCTGCGCTTCGCTGCTTTTGCCTCCGTCTGGGTGGCGATACTCCTGGCAGGGGACTTCTTGGCGGCACCATCCTGAAGCTCTATCGCTCTACAATTGAGCGCCGAAAGGTCCATTAGAACGCCTTTAGTCTCCCTGGTTACGTGCCGCTGGGTCTCGAACGCGGCTAGCAGGGTGTTGATTTTGGCGTTCATCCTGGTCAATATGCTCGTGAGGTCCTCGTTCTGGAGTGCCGTGGTCAGCTCCAACGACCGGTGAGGCGATCCAGATGGGGACTTCGCTCCCGCCTTTTGCGATGGCACACTCATGAGGTCCATCAACTTCTGGTTCGACGAAGATGAAGATTCCAAGATCTCCACCTCCGCCGCAGCACTGCAGTCGCAAGTTTTCGGCGGCTGGGGTCCTGCTTGCTTACCCCTCGCCACCACCGGGACCGTGTTTCCGGCTCCCTGAGACGGATTTCCGACTCCTCTAGAGAGGGACCTCGATAACCTGGAACTCCTCCTGAACGGGTCGTTGGGATCGGGGGCGCCGCCCCTATGTCGTGCTATCCATCCGTTGGGTTAACGGCGTCTTACGGTTATTTGTGTTTTTTGGGGACCAACTTTAGAAGGGTTCCCGCGTGGGCCACGGATTTCTCCCTGGCGTTTCACCGTTGGAGGTTTTTTCCGCCTCTAATCGGACACCAGAGCCTCTGCTTAGGCACCAAAACGGTGAGAGGATGATTTTTAGTCTGTCCGCGATCTTTGAGCTTTTTCTCTTTCTAAACTGGTCCACTTTCAACTTAGTCCGTAATAAATTTACATTTTTAGTATTTAAATTTGAATTTAGCGCCCAACGGTCGCAATGCACCCTTGGTCGCAACGTCGATCTGGCAACGCCACGCGTACAAGATCGCCCACTGAGGTAAGTTGGCAGTTCTAACAGCTATTTTATCGGCTGCAAAACATTGCCAAATTACAATATTTCCACTTATTAGAACTCTCGGTAGATTTAACTCGATCCACTGTCACGCGGAACTATTACACAAGTCCACAAGCTAGATATGCAGAACTGCCACTTGTTCTGACTGACAACACTTCGTAAATTAATGAAATTCGCGCAGCGCAACTTTACCACGTCCGTTTTACGCCGTTTTTCACCTCTCGTGCTCCGAGCACGCTCATGTGTGTGCGGCACACAGGCCGCTCAAGTGTGCGCTCATAGGTGTGTGTGTTTGTGTTGAGAGCGCCGCTCTTTGCGTGCGCTCACTGGTGCTGTTCCGTTTGCACTGGTTGATTGGTTGCTGCTATCTCTCTTGCTCCTGTGTTAGGTATATAAATGGTGGTGGGTTTTCGCCGAGCCGTATACCCTATACTTATGCTGATGGGGCGTATCTGTTTTCATCTGAATAGCCTGACTAGAACATACCCTTCATTGGGTGTTTCATAAATTAAATAACTAATAACATATGGCTTTATTACCTTAAAGTTGAATAAACCTAAATATTTCCTATCTCCCTGCATTGCATGTGTGGCTTCATTGCCTTAAGATTACCTGAATATATAACACATATATATAAACAAACTTGTGGGGCTCACAATTGCTCTGGTATCCTGATTTCTCGGCCTCGGGGTGGGTGGCTGGCGCTGCTCCTGGTACGAGTTCCACCGCTCCCCCTCTCGTTCCCGCGTCACCTCGTAATTGATCGTAAAGGCGGTCAGTTCCCCCAGTGTCCGGAAGTCGTTCCGCCTTGCAATTGGTACTCCGGCAGCAAGTTTTCGTATACTCGCTCCAACTCCTGGGCCTCCGAATACCCAGTTCGACGCATCATAAGACGGATGTCCACCATGTAAGCCTTATATGGTTCCCCCGACTTCTGATATCGAAGCCGAATCTCGTCCTCGAGCCTCTGAAAGTAGCGAGGAGGCAAGAAGAAGTTTAGAAATTCCCTCCGAAATACCGTCCACGTCTCTCCCTGTAGCCCACTCGCCCTGAACCAGTATTCGCCCGACCCCAGCAGTAGTTCTGGTATGGCTTGCGGCATGTCACTCGTGTCGATCATGTAGCTGGTAGCTCGCTCCTCCAGGAGCTCTATGAACCGCAGGAGATCAGAAGTTCCATCAAACGTAACTCCCCAGCGCTGCATGCGGTCTGCGGTGTGAGCAAAGGCAGCGCCATCTTGCCTCTCGACCCCGGTGTAGTATCCCGGCCGCTCGATGCTAGGGGTATGCTGCTGGTATGTCGCGTGTTGATGGCTGGTGGCGTAGTTCCGGGGTGCACTAGGCTGGGGTACTGTGAGCATCTGTGTCGCTATAGCTGGCTTGGCTTCGGGGGCAGATATATTGCTCGGCTTCGCTCGACCTTTCTCTCCTGCGATTGGGGATGCAGCAGGGCCCGGTAGTTGGTCAAAGACTGGGAGTCTTCGGCCTGGGCTCGCGGCTGCACCGAACTTAGCCTCGAAAGCTTGCAGACGATTAATGACATCGGAGGTGTGGTCCTTTCGGTTGATGTAAGCCGACAACCGGGCTCGCAATTTGTTGCCAACCTTTGATGAAAGTGATGTTTGATGCGTTCTTTGATTAAGATGCCGGTTCCGCCGTGGGCTTTGCCATCCGGGTGATCTGTGCGGTAGAAAGTATAACCCCTTATTTGGAAGTTATATCTCCCTGTGAGGTGCGTTTCAACCAGCAGCATGGCGGCGATAAGATTTACATTTAGGAATTGCGCTATTTCAAGTTTATGCCGTGAAATGCCGTAAGCATTCCACATGGATATACTTAGGTTAGACATTTATTATTTGGACTGTTGTGCTACAAGCAACTAAATCACCATATTCCAGCTCTGACGTGAGTTTCATCATACTTTGTTGCATGGTAAACATCATAGATTCCAAATTGCTTTGTGGCTGCCCTGGGACCTGCTGAGCGATTTCTGACTGTGGCTGGAGTGGATTTTCCAAGCCTGTTGTTCGTAAAGCTTTGGCGTAGGTGAAGCCTTTATTAAGCGGCCCGATTGTTGAACTAGCTGCTTTTTCGAAAAATACGTGTGGCGTAGTTTTTGAGTTATAATACGCATTTCCCGTATTTTGTTGACGCGTAGCTGTCGCTTGTCGCATGTGACTCTTCAGCTTTCTCTTATAGACCACACAGCCTCTGTAGTTTGCCATATGGTTTCTTCCACAGTTTCCATATTTTTATACCCTTCGACCATTGAAAATGGTCAAAAAACTAACTAACTAAACTATACTAACTTTGTGCAAATGTATGTAACAGGCAAAATGAGGCGTGGAAGAGCAACTCTAAGTGCTTGTGTCAGCCAGCACTTGAGGCAGGCGAGCGCGAAGCGCGACCGTCATCTGTCGAGAATAATTTGAAAGTATGTTTATATGAATATATGTATGAATTCAACAAATTAAACTTCACCGAAACATAAATCGAAGGGTATCGCACTGTCGCGTGCCGCTCGACTGTTGCTCTCGTTTCTTTTGGGGGTCTTCTTTGTTAGCGAGGCAGTTGACGGTGTTGTGGAAGTCTCCGCAGGCTACGCAGACTGACCGAAGTGTGCAGTATGTCTTGGGGTGTCCATACTCCTGGCAGTTTGTGCATTGTACAGGACCGTTGCGATTGTGTGGTTATGGTTATGGCGTTTTGTTTCTAATTATTATGTTGCAAACATTTTTGGCCTTTGTCTTTAAAGGCTTCTTAAATCTCAGAGGGGGCGACGTCAGGTTCAATTCCTTTTAGTACAACTTGCAGTCCCTTGCTGCTTTTAAGTTGATAGGTATTTAGACACAGCTCGAAAGTATTCTTCGGACTGTGTTTGAACTTTGGTTTCGTCGATGTTCCCTTTAATAAGCGGAACAACATGGACAATTTTGTCCCCGACCAGCGCAGCAACTTGTTGACCTGGGCGTTTAAGCTTTTTTCCCTTATATAAATACGTGGGGACTTTGGTTTCTTTTGGGTCTCTTCTCCAGCTCTGTGTGGTTGTTCTCCGCCTCTACTAAGATGGAAAATCGGTTATCATTGGAACTCCAAGTTTGTTCATTGTTTTGTTGGAACGGTTGATCTTTGTCTTATTACTAACCGTATTTAGTGGACTAAGCTTACACTTAATCTGGATGTTTCTTATCGAAGCTTACAATTTTTGTTGCCATTTTATTTTGCGCTCCAGCAGTTGGCACCGAATTCGCAATATTGGTATTTGATTTAGTTGTTGGTAATACTTTTGCTGCGACTGCAGAAATTTCTGCTAGTTGTTGGAGCATCTCCCATCGAATCCGGCGGTGGTGGGGTTTGGCATTGTTAGATCCATGATGTAGAAGTTGGGGTGAGCAGAGTGGTAAGCAAGAGTCAGTAGAGCCGGGTTGCTCTTTTTTGATTTGTTTTCTACGTTGATATCGCGTGCTGAGAAATAAGAGTAACAGCCGTTTCTTTGGTTTACGGAGCTTCTACGCTCATTCTTTGGATCGCTGCTTATTTTTTCGAGGTTATTACGCGTTGCACTTATTAATTAAATTTAAATATGCACTTATCTGAATCATAACACAAGTTAAGAATATAGTTTTCATTTGTTTTAGATTGAACAGCGTCTTTTCACAGTATTTCAACTTTACCAGTATTATATACTTAGTGTTTTCGCTTTCTTTAATATTTTTCCCGGAGCTCAAGCGAAAGCACGTCCGCTCTCTGTGCGCTCAGCGCGAATGATTGATCGTAATTTGACTCAGTAACTGTTTAAAAAAATAATTTTGCGGTTCCTATCATTTTATTACGCGCGTTTACATATTTTTGCATTTTCGTTAAAATTATGTATCCACTGCTGATCTGTTATCGAATAACCATCAAAATTTTGAACCACATTCGCGAAACTTTCAATTGTTATAAAGTTTTTCTCTTTTATTATTGTTATATTTTTCTGTCAGCATTTATATTAACACGGACAAGTCACTATTCTGCACGTATGTGTGTGTATCTGCATAACGGTTTTCAAACACCAAATTTTTCTCTTCTTCAACTTCTTCATCTTAAATTTCTTTATTCGTCGAATTTTCTGCCTTTTGCATTTTTCGTAAAACTTCAGTGTCTTCTTTTTGAACTGCTGCCATCTCATTCACTTTTTCCTTATTTTCTTTCATGCTTCTACGTTTTATTTCGTATGATCGATATAACGGTTCTTTTTTTCCTAATTTTTCTTCTTCTTTTCTTTTTATTTTTATTTTTCTTATTGGAACGCAACATGGTTTCACAATTTCACTACGAAGCACTGCGACCAGAATTACACAGCCCAACAAAAAATAAAAAGTTGCATGATCTGGGTAAGCGGCATATGCAGTTATATGTATTTTGCGTCGCTGAATTCGAATCCGAGGTCAGAACTTCGCCATCACGTCTGGACTTTGACATAACCTCACAAAACTGAAAAACCTTAAAATATCCCCCAAAAGATATAGAATCCTGATCTGAGCATGCGATATATGTTTTAAAATGTATTTTGTCCTTCTAAATCCGAATCCGAAGTCAAAAATTAAGTATCACATCTGAGTTTTGACTAAACCTCAAAAAACTCGAAAAATTGGTAAAGCCCCAAAAAATAATGGGGGGTCATGATAGGGTCATGCGATATATGTTTCTATATGCTTTTAGACCTTCCAAATCCGAATCCAATGTCAAAACCAACCAATCACGTCTAAAATTCAACCTAACCTAAATAAATTTTGAAAAACTTCCAACATTTTTAATTTTTTTGATAATTTATTACTGCATTTGTGCAAATATGTAGAATAACGTATTTAATTTATGTTTTTTACTAGTAAAAATACAGTTTTGAAGCAAAATATCGTTAGTCATATGAATCTATTCCGAATATTGATAAAATAATGGTCAACCAGTAAGAAAAGCAACAGTCGCGCGGCACGAGACAGTGGGATACCCTTCGACCCATGATCTAGTGTAGTTAATTTGTTAAATTCATACACATACACATAGCCACATGCTTGAAAATTATTCCCGACAGATGGCGCTCGGGCTTCGCTCTTGCCGCCTCCCTTGTTAGCTGACACAAGCACTTGGTTTTATGCTCATACTTTCTTAAATAACTTCTGTGTTTACTGTCCGATTGGATTGTAATTTAGAGAATACGAAGATATTTCACTCAGCTTAGTATATGTTGAAGTCAGAAAGTTGTATCTTTTATACAGCGCTTATAAATTGAGTTCAAAAATTAAATTATTGATTTGCGGGGGCGGTGGGCGTGGCACCCAACATTTGAAATAAACTTGATCTGCGCCGAGTATATAGGAACCTTCATTCCAAATTTGTCTCTAGCGTTTATAATAGCTGAGATCTGTGTGTTCATCTGGTCAGACGGACATCCGGACAGCCGGACATCCGTACATCCGGACAGCCGGACATCCGGACAGACAGACGGACATGGCTCAATCGACTCGGCTAGTGATCCTGAGCAAGAATATATATACTTTATGGGGTCTGCCACGCCTTCTTCTGCCTGTTACATACATTTGCACAAAGTTAGCATACCCTTTTTGACCATTTTCAATGGTCGAAGGGTATAAAAATCCAAGGTTAATGAAATAAATCCAAAGTCAATACTAAATCCAAGTTTGACAAAATATGTGAAAAAAACGTGAAAAGTAAAGCGCAATAAAGAAAAAGTGTGAAAGACATAGCAAAGAGAAAAACAATATTAAAAGTGCGAAATATTGAAAAATACTAATACGAGAACAAAACTATTGATAAATATTAAATCAATAAAGTAAAAAACATTAAAAACATAAACTAAAAAGAGTCGATGGCAACAGATTAAAACTAAACCAGTAAGAAAAGCAACAGTCGCGCGGCACGCGACAGTGGGATACCCTTCGACCTATGTTCCTATGTATGTAGACATATACATATGCACATACTTTGAAATTATTCTCGACAGATGGCGCTCGCGCGTCGCGCTCGCCCGCCTCCTTTGTTAGCTGACACAAGCACTTGGTTTCATGCACATACTTTCTTAAATAACTTCTGTGTTAAAGTCAGAAAGTTGTATCTTTAATACAGCGCTTAAAAATTGAGTTCAAAAACTAAATTATTAATTTGCGGGGGCGGTGGGCGTGGCACCCAACATTTGAAATAAACTTGATCTGCGCCGGCTACACAGAAATGTTCATGCCAAATTTGGTAACTCTAGCTCTTATAATAGCTGAGATCTGTGTGTTCATCTGGTCATCCATACATCCGGACATCCGGACATCCGGACAGACAGACAGACATGGCTCAATCGACTCGGCTAGTGATCCTGAGCAAGAATATATATACTTTATGGGGTCTGCCACGCCTCCTTCTGCCTGTTACATACATTTGCACAAAGTTAGTATACCCTTTTTTGACCATTTTCAATGGTCGAAGGGTATAAAAATAGAAAAAAACCAAAGTCGCGCTCCACGCGACAGTGGGATACCCTTCGACCTATGTTCCGGTGTAGTTTAATTTGTTAAATTCATACACATATACAAATGCGCATGCATTTAAATTATTGCCGACAGATGGCGCTCGCGCTTTGCGCTCGCCCGCCTCCCTTGTTAGCTGATACAAGTACTTGGTTTTTTGCACATACTTTTTTAAATAACTTCTGTGTTTATTGTCCGATCGGATTGCAATTTCGAGAATACGTAGATATTTTAATGAGCTTATTATATGTTTAAGTCAGAAAGTTGTATGTTTTATACAGCGCTTGCAAATTAAGTTCAAAAATTAAATTATTGATTTGCGGGGGCGGTGGGCGTGGCACCTAACATTTGAAATAAACTTGATCAGCTTATAGTACACAAATTTGGTAACTCTACAGACAGACATACATGGCTCAATCGACTCGGCTTGTGATCCTGAGCAAGAATATATATACTTTATGGGGTCTGCCACGCCTCCTTCTGCCTGTTACATACATTTGCACAAAGTTAGTATACCCTTTTTTGACCATTTTCAATGGTGGAAGGGTATAAAAATGCAAACATAAAAGATATTACTTTCATATTGTTGTAAAAATGGTCTTTTTATAATCAGATGGATGTCGAAACAGCCTTTTTAAATGGCTATGTAAAATCAGAAGTTTATGTGAATGAACCAAAAGGTTACGAAACAAGAGAAAACAAAGTTTATAAATTAATTAAGGCATTATACGGATTAAGAGAGAGCCCCAGAGCATGGTACGAATGTCTGCATAAATATCTTGACAAATTAAATTTTATAAGAAGCAACTACGATTATTCTAAAAAGAAAAGATAAAGATGAAATATATATTTTAGTATTTGTAGATGACATATTGATATGCAGTAAGAACAAAACAAAAATAAGCGAAATTAAAAACAGTTTAATGAACAAATATACAATGAAAGATTTAGGAAAAATCGGCAGTTATATTGGAATAGATATTAATTATAATACTGAGAGTAAGAAAATGAAATCAAAAAATAGAAAAAAAACACAGTCGCGCTGCACGCGACGGTGGGATACCCTTCGACCTATGTTCCGGTGTAGTTTAATTTGTTAAATTCATACACATATACAAATGCGCATGCTTTTAAATTATTGCCGACAGATGGCGCTCGCGCTTTGCGCTCGCCCACCTCCCTTGTTAACTGATACAAGCACTTGGTTTTATGCACATACTTTCTTAAATAATTTCTGTGTTTATTGTCCGATCGGATTGAAATTTCGAGAACACGTAGATATTTTAATGAGCTTAGTATATGTTGCATGTATCTTTTATACAGCGCTTACAAATTAAGTTTAAAAATTAAATTATTGATTTGCGGGGGCGGTGGGCGTGGCACAAAACATTTGAAATAAACTTGATCAGCTTATAGTACACAAATTTGGTAACTCTAGCTTTTATAATAGCTGAGATCTGTGCGTTCACACAGACAGACGGACAGACGGACAGCCGGACAGACGGACAGACGGACAGACAGACAGACATGGCTCAATCGACTCTGCTTGTGATCTTGAGCAAGAATATATATACTTTATGGGGTCTGCCACGCCTCCTTCTGCCTGTTACATACATTTGCACAAAGTTAGTATACCCTTTTTGACCATTTTCAGTGGTCGAAGGGTATAAAAAGATATATTGAATCACTAGCAATTAAGTATAATCTCGAAAATGCTAAGCTATACGAAACTCCAATGGAAACTTAAAATTAGATGAAGCAACTGAATGTGATGAGAAAATTAAATACAGAAATTTGATAGGTTAATTATTATATATAAGCGCAGGTACAAGACCAGATATATAATATTCCGTAAATTACTTAAGCAGATACCAAAGTTGTTATAATTAAACACACTATAAATACGCGATAAGAGTATTGAAATATTTATATAAAACAAGAGATCTGAATTTAACATTTGAAGAGAATGAAAATAATGAAATACTAGATTGTATGGTAGACTCAGATTATGCAGGAGATAATATTGATAGAAAATCCACAACGGGATTTATAATTAGAATGTATGGAAATATAGTTTAAACACACAAACAACACGCTGTAACAAAATGTTCAACGTTTGCAGAGTACATTGCCATGTCAGAAGCAGTAACCGAAATATTACTTGTAAAAAACATGTTATGTGAGATATTTAATATTAATAACGAAAAAGCGATTACGATATATGAAGATAATTCAGGTGCAGTAGCGATAGCCCAATTTGGTAACTTTACGAAGAATTCGAAGCACATTGAAGTGCAGTATCATTACGTCAATGAAAATTATGAAAAGGGTATTATAGACATTGTAAAGATAGAATCGAGATTTAGTATAGCAGACATGGTAACCAAAGCGTTAGACAAACAAAAATTTATAAGGAATAGAGATAATATTAAGTTAATGTAATGAAAGATAAAATCAAGACAACAAATTTAAGAGGCATGTCTTGATCTGCAATGTTAATTTTTAACAGAGTAAACCAGCTGTTCTGAAAAAGCATAGTGTAGTGTTGAATTACATAATGAAGTCAATTGACCACTTGCTCATAAGTTGTAAAGAAGACAGGAAGTGCACGAAGCACAAGCTTATTAATTAAATAAATATTCTATATTAAAATAAACAAATCCAGTTTATTATCAACAAGAGTTACTGACTAGGGTAAGGTCCAGAATCTCTTCCCTAATGGCGTTAATAAAAGTAGGCTTACACCCTATGTCACCAACATCTAATTGACAACACAATAGATACTCTAAAAGGGACTTACCACTTTTATTGACGTCGCTGCTTCCCAGATCGTGTGATGCGCATTTGCGAAGTCGATCACTACCTCCCGGACACCCTCAGCCGTGGCTACCCCAATAGCCGTTGCCACCAGGTCCCTGTGGATGAAATTAGGTAAAGGGAAGTGTCTCACATTGTTATTAACAACAATAGCAGTGCGAGGGGCACCACGCATACGGTCATATAGTAACTTACATGATCCGCATGATAGTCCACGGATGTGGCCACCGATCAACCATGGCTCTTGGACGAGAGCCAGGTTGATGGCATCCTTACCCTGCACAGTGTGGCGGACGCTCCTCTGTCGTGGTGCAGGTTCGCCTGGAGCATCCTCTCTTAGGGCTTTGGTGACAAGGCCACCTTCCTTGCCACCTCCCCGAGAGTCATTTCCTCGGATGCCCTTCGGCAGTCTGGAGGAACTGCTCGGGGGAGATCGCCTAGCGACCCCGGTCGCCGGAGGTACCCTTGCGGGTGGTTTCCGCTTTGAGCTGGGCCTTGACGGGATAAGGGGGCGCCCTCTGCCAACCACCGGCCTCGTACGGCCCGTTGTGGGCTTGGGGGTAGTCACCACAATGACCGGCGGTTTTGGGATTTCGGCTTTCAGCGCCACCGCGGCTGCAGCACTAGTAGACGCCACCGGAGCAGCAGCCACTGCTGTCACGCCGGTGGGGGCCACTGTTGCCGCTGCCGGAGGAGCGCTGGTAGGAGGGGGAATGGTTGGAGATGGGGATGGGGACAGGACAGGAGGGGGGGAGACCCTGACGGCGAAGTTTTTATGGATAAGTTTTATCCTGCAAAGCGGTATTTGACGCTACCCTTAAGATCCGTCAGGGTCTTATACGACTTCTCGTCGACCATTATCGCGAGGTGCGTCGTTTTGCCGTTAAGGCTGAGTTGAACCACTCCCCATAGCTTCGTTAAGAAGCATTCAAAATTTTGGAGACCCAAGTACTCCAGGATACTGTCCTGCACCGTAGCCAACTGCTCCGGTGAAAGAGGTTTGGTTGAATCAGTCGAAGTGAAGCCCAGTTTCACTCAGCTTGCCACTTGGCTGAAGAGTGGCTTTGTGGACTCCACGTGAGTCTTTTTGGGCTTCTTTGAAGACCCTTGGGGTTCGGGAAAGTATCGTCAGCACGCGTCCGCTTAGCCATGGTTTCCACGGGGGGCGCAGTGGCGATTGCAAGAGCCTCTGCATTGCTCGAACCCTTCGCGAGTGCAGCTTTAAAAAGCTTTTTCTCGCGAGACTTCATTTTAAAGAAGGCGTTTCCCGAGTCCAGTCGCAGCGTCTAGATTTCGGAGCCTGCTTCCGTGAGGCCAGACCTCTGAGAGGCATCGGAAGCGTCGTCAGCAAAGCTGATCAGGTCACCGTCAGCTTCAGCGTCAGAGGACATCACCTCGATGGTCTGCTGCATGCCTGAACAGTTGTTGGACGAGAAAGCAGCACTAGCGAACTAAGTGTCCAAGGGAGTTCGTGGGCTGTGCGAGTCCCCCGGAATACTAAAGTCGAAACCCGTAGTATTGGGGGTGGTTGCCAGCAGCCCAATGGCTGCAGTGCTGGTGTTGGGGTCGGCCGTGAGGGCTTCACCCTGGCCACCCCCCGGCCATGCATCCATTACCGTAAGCTGTTCCGCCTTGGATTGGGGTGATTTATAGATTAACGATCTTCGCCCGACTACAATTAGTCAGCACCCCTAGCAGAGACATGACCGTACTAGAGGCCTGCTTCCAGCCGCCCTCACGTGGAGAGTATAGCAGCACTTCCGTCAGAAGGAGTAGGGACGGAACGTACCACAGCCAAAGCTAAGGTTACATTTATTTCCCCTTACTGCCTCTGACGGCTGACGGCCAACCCATACTAAACACAATTTTTTTCCGCCAATAGAACTGAATGGTGAATACGAGTGTGCACTCATTGATTTCACATGTATAATTCTATACCCAATGTCGATGATAGTAATAACTTATTTCATATTGGTGATAAGATCATTGAAATTCCAATAGGGTCATATGAACTAGAAGATATTTACGATTATTTAAAAAACCAATTACTAGCAGATGGTCTTGATAACACATTCAGGATAGAAATCAATAATAACACACTTAAAGTGCATATTACTACAAGCACACAGCCTATTTATTTTGATAAAAAAAGATAGATTGGAAATTTGTTTGGATTTAATAAGAGAATACTACAAGCAGATAAAAAAATAACATATGTTTCTGACCAGCCTGTAAATATTTTTAAATTAGAGTAGATATATAATGGGGGTTCTGGGATAAAAAGTAAAGTGGGGAATAAAAATTAATGGGGTGTGACGAGGGGGGTTAGGTAATTAAGGTACCTAATTAGCATATTTAATGGGTTTTTTGGGGTGTTCGGTCAATTTAATGGGTTTTTCTGGGACAAAAAATGGAGTGGGTGGATAAAATTAGCGGTGCGTGATGAGGGGTCGGAAATTTAGGGTCCTAATTCGGTGATAAATTAGGGTGGGGAGTGTTAAAGGTTGACAGGTGAGTATATGAAAATGAGCATGCATGATCATGTTTACATGCATACGTGTTAGGGTGTGTGGGTGAATGCATGCGTCAGTGCACACACGCATGTGATCATGGGGATCGCTGACAAGGGTAATATTTGAGAGGCCGGGACACCCTACCACAACATGTTAATGTGTGTATCGCCTCTTTTGTGACCCTAGCCGTGACCGTGAGCATGAAAACGGTAAGGGTGTCCTCAAGCGTGCTAATTGATCGTCAGCACGTGGTTAATCATGAAATGTGTAAACAGCTACCGCCACAACTTGTTGATTATGTAAATTAATAATAGTTTTGTGTATGTGTGCGTGTGTATGATCAGTAACCCTATTTTAATATGCTAATTTTTTAGTTGATAATTCAGTGTGAGAAATTTCACATAGCACCCCATGTGAAATTAGTATCCCTATCATGATATGTTAGTGTGTAAACAAAACACTTCAACCTGTTGTCCTAACGGTTTACTATGTTTGTTTTCACCTGTTCTCCTGCTATTCAGCGTGGGAACTATCTTGTATCCTAATTATTTTCTATGAACCGAGGGTGGTTGGGCGTAGTATATCCACCTTCTAACATGGTTTATTGTAATAATAGTAAAGTGATCAGTAATCAAGTTTTTTAGTATTAAAAAGTCTTCAAACCGAGTAGAGTGCATTAGTGAACAAAAAAAAAACCTAATCAACAAAAACAATAGCTAAACAGTTAAAGAATAATAATAGTGAAAACAGAACCCGCATTATATATCTATTTAAATCAGCTTGCCATAAGTCGTTGATACCCTTCACGATTACTCTACGTCGCTTAAAATTCTTAACAGATGCTCGATGTAGTTCATTCACTATTTCTCGCTTCGTTGATGGCAACATTTTCGTTTTTGTCATAATCGTTGACTTCTATTCTACTATTCTAATTTAGTTTTGATGACGATGTGTAAAAAGGGGTACCTCTTTCTATGCTTTCACTTTCACTTTTAAGAGTTGTCTTAAAGTTAAAAAAATCTTCTTCTATATCATATAATTCTTCAATTCTTTTTTTCACAACTGTCTCTAAGTTTGAAATTCTTGTGTTGAACTCGACAATGTTTGTCTCAATCTCTGAAACTAATGCTTTTTTCTGATATTTTTGTTGACGCTGTTTCTTAGAAATTGAAATTGTTATATTCCTAATAACTTTTTTTAGTTCTTCATCAACATATAATTTTGATGTCAAATCGTTTTCATTTATGTTAGCTAGACAATTTTTAAATATTTTCTTCTGTGCATTCATATGAGGAGTCATTGAATAAAACTTGAAATTTTTCCACACCTTTCTTAAAGTGTTTTGAATATTCTACTTTATTCGAATAATGCCCAAACCTATCAAGTGACATGTTGAATATGACCGTGAGTGGCAATTGCATATCATATTTAAAGTTTTCTTTACATTTTGACAGGTTTTATTATAACTTCTGGATATTCTTCCTCTCCTTTTTCATTTATTATAATACTTGGATAATAAAGAGTTTGACCATATGCATTTTTACCCTGAATCAGTGCACCATCTATTTGTATATTACTAGATTTTACAGCAGGTTTTTTTAAATATTTGCTCACAAATCTATTCAAGTTGTTTATTTTTTCGATAATTGTATTCATATTTTTATCGAGATTTGACATTAAATTAAGTAAACGGATTACACTGTCTTCCATTTCTGTTATACGTTTATTTCGTTGATCAAAAGCCTTAATTATTGTTTGCTCCTGTAATGCTTTCAATTCATTTACTTTCCCATCTACATACGCTTTTATTGTCAAGTCAAAATCATTTGTCGGTAGCGAAGAATTTTTAACTCGTTTTTGCTGTACATTTATATGACCATCACTATCAAGATATACGCCTGTTAGGTTTTCGAGATCTCTTTTGAAAATTGAAGAAAATTATCCATTACTCGAAAAATGACCAAACTTGTCAAAAGACATTTTAATATTAATTGAAATGTCTGGGTGACTACTCTATTTATTAGTATATTATTTTCTCTTCACGCAACTCTTCTGCTATTGATAGAATTTCATTGGTATGATAGTTATTAAAAGTTGTAATCGTTCAACTAATTCGTTAACATTATTCCAATAGACATAATTTGGTTTGACCTGTTTTAACTTCATAAAAATAGAAGAAAACACAGTCGCGCTGCACGCGACAGTGGGATACCCTTCGACCTATGTTCCGGTGTAGTTTTATTTGTTAAATTCATACACATATACAATTCGCATGCTTTTAAACTATTGCCGACAGATGGCGCTCGCGCTTTGCGCTCGCCCGCCTCCCTTGTTAGCTGATACAAGCACTTGGTTTTATGCACATACTTTCTTAAATAATTTCTGTGTTTATTGTCCGATCGGATTGAAATTTCGAGAATACGTAGATATTTTAATGAGCTTAGTATATGTTAAAGACTGAAAGTTGTATCTTGTATACAGCGCTTACAAATCGAGTTCAAAACTTAAATTATTGATTTGCGGGGGCGGTGGGCGTGGCACATAACATTTGAAATAAACTTGATCAGCTTATAGTACACAGGAGTCTTGCTGCCAAATTTGGTAACTCTAGCTTTTATAATAGCTGAGATCTGTGCGTTCACACAGACAGACGGACAGACAGACAGACATGGCTCAATCGACTCGGCTTGTGACCCTGAGCAAGAATATATATACTTTATGCGGTCTCCGACGCCTCCTTCTGCCTGTTACATATATTTGCACAAAGTTAGTATACCCTTTTTTGTCCATTTTCAATGGTCGCACAGATTTTGGCAGGAAGACTCCTGTGTACTATGAGCAGATCAAGTTTATTTCAAATGTTAGGTGCCACGCCCACCGCCCCCGCAAATCAATAATTTAATTTTTGAACCTAATTTGTAAGCGCTGTATAAAAGATACAGCTTTCTGACTTAAACATATACTAAGCTCATTAAAATATCTAAGTATTCTCGAAATTGCAATCCGATCGGACAATAAACACAGAAGTTATTTAAAAAAGTATGTGCATAAAACCAAGTGTTTGTATCAGCTAACAAGGGAGGCGGGCGAGCGCAAAGCGCGAGCGCCATCTGTCGGCAATAATTTAAAAGCAAGCGCATTTGTATATGTGTATGAATTTAACAAATTAAACTACACCGGAACATAGGTCGAAGGGTATCCCACTGTCGCGTGCAGCGCGACTGTGGTTTTTTTTTTATTTTCTATAGAAGAGTCTCGGTTTTTATTTATTATTTCATGCTTTATTTTTTTAATTTTATTATAGTTGGTATGCTCTTGTTTTACATCTCTAACAAGTTCATGCAATGGTTCTGTAATAGGTTTAAAAGTTTCTTCCAAATGAGAGATGTTATCATTTTTTGCTTGCTTCAATTCGGAAAATTTTCTTTTCAGAATATTTCTAGTTTTTGTCAACTGATCTAATATTTTCCTATTTATTTTATTTAATTCAGATATCTATTTCTCTATGTTACTTCTTCAGTACTGTGGATAAATAATAAATGTCTTAAATATTTATAACAATTGAGTTTGAGGTTTCAAAAATTTAAACTTTATTTTTCTTCTTAGTTGTTGTTGTTGTTGTTGTTATCATTAATTACATTCTTAAATTTCATTAATTTTTGTTTAACAGTTTTATTTAATTCTAATACTATGCTATCATTACTTCCTTTTGTTATGGTGAAATGCTTGTCCTTTAGAACCTCAATTGTTTCATCTGTCATATTTCCATACCGTTCAGGCAAATACAAAATGTAGTCATCCAGATCAAGGGCCAATGATTTTCAGATCCTGGTCTGCTTGCGTGTTGCTTTCACGATTGGGTAGCACACATCGATCTCCATGTTACTTTTGCTTAAGAGTTTCTTCGACGTCATCCCGTTGAACTCCTTGAGTGCATTCAAATGTTCCTGGTTGGTAATTTTTTCGCTGTTGTTGTTGTTGTTGTTGCTGGTATTATTGTTGTTATAGCTAGCGCTAACAGTTTATAGACAGCAATAGAGAACTGAGCTCAAACAGGTAGCAAGTACCGGTTTTATACAGCTAGTGAGAGAACTCGCCCTATGCTCGCTTAAGAACACACCCTCGCTCTCTCTCCACTAGAGCATGACGATGCAGAGAGGGAGAGAGAGCATTCAACCCTCATATTCTTCATCCCACATTCTCTCGTTTCGTTTTCTGCACCCGCCCTATGCTCGCTTGAGAACACACCCTCGCTCTCTCTCCACTAGAGCATTCAACCCTCATATTCTTGATCCTTTATTCTCTCGTTTCATTTCACCGCACCCGCCCTATGATCGTTTGAGAACACACCCTTGCTCTCTCTCCACTAGATCTTCACTAGATCATGACGATGCACAGAGGGAGAGAGCATTCAACCCTCATTTTGTGTTCTCTGACTTTAAAGTTAGTAAAAAATTAAGAGAGAGATGCCCACAGTTGAATGTATTAAATTGTTTTTGTTCTCTAACATAGTTATAATTGATGTTTTCCCCCAAGTATTTCACAACTTCTTTTGGCGGTTGTAAATTCCCAAAAATATCAAAGTAGTGTATGCTCTTTCCATTTTTATTATAAGCTACCCAATGTGTACCATCTGATGTTGAATCGTCCAAGTTGACGATACCCGATTCACGAAGCCATGGGGAACTTGGAAGTGAATCTCTCATAAATGCACCTTTAAAATGGAAGATATGTTTTCGAGCAAACTTTTCAATGTCAAAATTAGAAAGTGCTCTGTTGGGTAGCTTATCTAGTAGTTTTTTTCTTTTCCTACACCCCCTTTAAACGGATTAAGATACAATCCATAACCTTTTTTATACGGTTTAAGAAACATGCCATTTCCCACATGAATACTCTCCATTTTCTTTTTATGTCGCTTACTTTCTTCCAACTGTTTTTTTTCCTGTCTTTGCATTGGTGATTGCTTTAGCAATAGCAGCACTACCAGAGGCAAGAATGCCTACAGCGCTGAGAGCAGTTAAAATGGGGACAAGTGGTAAAAAGCCACCAATTTTCTTTTAATTACCCTAGGAACTTTTATGTTTTTTCTGACGTCCAATTGATTTGGTAACTGATTTGCGTGCAACCCTAATTGCATTCATCAAGTCTAATGGCTTCTTTTCTTTTAACGCTGATTTGATAACATGTGAAATGTTCTTGTTTCGCAGTTTACAACGTCTTTTCTTATTTTTCTTATTATTTTTTGTTCCCTTCTTCCTTTTTCTCATATCCATTCCAAATTTCCTTTTTGCTTTCATTATATTTGTAACAAAATATGCTGACGATTTTTCTCCTAAACTAGAGTCTTTTGCATTTACACGTTCCCAAGCCCTGTTTATCAACTCTTTATCAGCCTCGTGTCGTTCACTCAAGTCTTTATGTTGTGAATATGCGATATCATGTATTCTACAAGCCTCGTCCAATTTATTTATTCCTCGATCGCCTCGTGCCAAACGTTTAGATAACTTTGTACCAGGACCACAAAAATTATAACCAGGTAGATGAGCTTCAAAAGGTAGCCCATTAATTATTTTATTTATAACACCACCGCCTCTCTTCAAGTTTGAATTATGACTGGAACAATTATAAAAGCGTTTACCCATTTTATTTGATGTTTAATCGATGAGTATTTCTCATTGAATGAAGTATAGTGTGTGAATGACAATGCGTTTAATAAAATAAAAACAAGACATTTGTATTAGAAACATTGAGAGTGGTAATGACAGTCAATCACTGTCTCAAAGATTACCACGTCATAGCCCCCTCTTACCTAATACAATAAGAGCACTTGTTGTTGGACCATCCAACTGTGGTAAAACTAATCTAATGCTCGGCTTAATCGAGAGTCCAAACGGTTTAAAATTTGAGAACATTTATCTATTCTCAAAGAGTTTGTATCAACCCAAGTACGAATATTTGGAAAAACTAGTGAAACCAATAAAAGGTATGGGGTACTATACTTTCTCAGAAAATGAAACAGTTTTACCACCCAACGAAGCTAAAAATAATTCAATTATGATTTTCGATGATGTTGCATGTGAAAAACAGAATAATATCCGTTCATATTTCTGCATAGGTCGCCATAATAATATTGATTCATTTTACTTATGTCAAACCTATACACATATCCCGAAACACCTTATTCGTGATAACGCAAATATGATAATAATGTTTAGACAAGATGATTTAAATATGCGACATATTTACCGAGACCACATTAATAAAGATATGAGTTATGATTCATTTCTGAAAATGTGTCAAAAGTGTTGGAAGGATAAATATGAGTTTCTGCTAATAAGCAAAGATAATGATATAGATAAGGGACGGTATAGAAAGGGTTTCAATCAATTCATAGTCAATTAAGAATATAATAGGATATATTGTCTGAGTGAATGTTATTATTCCCAGTATATCATTAGATTTCATAATGGCTAGATCATTCACACTCACATTAAATGGCAGTGAACCCATACTAAACACAAATTTTTTTCCGCCAATAGAACTGAATAGTGAATACGAGTGTGCACTCATTGATTTTCACATGTATAATTCTATAATTCGTCCGATCGCTACAAGACTGGATGTCTCGCGATTTCGGGCCTGCGTGCATAGGTTGCACGTGGAGGTGTATGCGTGTCGTAAGATGCACGAAAATAATATCGTGGGTGCAATATGATGCACGAAAATTAGTTTTCCTTTGTCGATTCTCGCGCTGCTCGGCTCTTTTAATACTTTATGCAGTCAGACTCCAGATGAGGCAGACGGCGCGGTTAAATGCTCTCACGTGGTGCAAGACGGGCAACCAGACGTGGAGACGACACTAGCGATAGGTTAAAAGAGAGAGAGTCGTTCTCGCAGGGGTCTTTTATAGCCAAAAATGTGGGATAAGTTCGTATGAAGTTGGCTGCGCTAATATGCTCTAAGCGCATAAGCTACATTTACGGGATGCAAGAGAGAGTTATCGTAGCATAAAGCTACGAATGAGCAGACTCAATGGGCAGAAGGAAATAGCGGACATGAAATATTGCGTTGATCTGGCGAAGCCTGTTGCTAACGTGTATGTTGCGAAGTTCGGTGCAATGTTGCTGAACTTAGAAAATGTTGCATATGTAAAGAATGGTGCGAATCCTAACTAAATATTGCAAAGTTTGACAAATGTTGCTATTGCTGATGTTAAGAGCATCGACGAAGTTTGCAGCAACAAATGCGACCATTACATGCACTCGCTGCGCACTGTTTTCTATTTGCCTCTATGCAACAGAAAACTTGAGTCGCTCGTTCCCTCGTAGCTTTAGCACACAGCAATTTCGTCTATCCGGCGCCGAAAATATTCTGCGTCGTAGTATTTCTCTTGTGTATGTCGAAGACGTTGCTTCTTGCGTCTGTTAAATTATAAAATGCCAGCTCACAATTTTTTTTAGGGGTAAAAAAAAAAAATGACGCAGTTCTAAGAATTTCACAACTGACTTCTGATTTTTGCTACCTCAGTTTTCACTCTATTTGATTGTTTAATTACTGTTTACTCATTTAGCATATTATCGTATGCTTTGTTAAAAAGTATTTTTCGAAATCATTTCCCGGACGAGCCCCCAAAATTTGTGGGATTACAAATTAAAGTTTATTTGTTCGATTTCATTTTCTTAACACTATGAGTTTAACAAGTAATAAAAGTATTAAATAAAGTTACTGGGGCAAAACAACCGACCACTAGTCTTGTGCAATTCAACGCACCGAATAAAAATAATACGCACGTCTTTTCAATACAACTTCTCTCTTCAGTGTCTCACGATCTCCTTTTCTTCTTTTTACTTAAACTTAAAAAAGACCATTCAAAGCGAACAATCGATTAAAATTATCGATGGGTTCAATGATGTTACATCGAGGAGGGTACGCTGTTACAGCGATACTATCCCAATCCTACATATATGTATAGAAAGAGTTCTTATCTCTCTAGTGTTGACTGGTAAATAAATGAGATTATTAGGGGTTACACTCAGTTTATAGCCAGGTGGTACATTAATACCAAATTCATATAAAGCATGATCCTGACCACCATCAATATATGTACCACCTACAATATTACATACCGAACGTATTGTATTTATTTTAAAAATGTTTACAGGCTGATCAGAAACATATGTTATTTTTTTATCTGCTTGTAGTATTCTCTTATTAAATCCAAACAAATTTCCAATCTATCTTTTTTTATCAAAATAAATAGGCTATGTGCTTGTAGTAATATGCACTTTAAGTGTGTTATTATTGCTTTCTATCCTGAATGTGTTATCAAGACCATCTGCTAGTAATTGGTTTTTTAAATAATCGTAAATATCTTCTAGTTCATATGACCCTATAGGAATTTCAATGATCTTATCACCAATATGAAATAAGTTATTACTATCATCGACATTGGGTATAGAATTATACATGTGAAAATCAATGAGTGCACACTCGTATTCACTATTCAGTTCTATTGGCGGAAAAAAATTTGTGTTTAGTATGGGTTCACTGCCATTTAATGTGAGTGTGAATGATCTAGCCATTATGAAATCTAATGATATACTGGGAATAATAACATTCACTCAGACAATATATCCTATTATATTCTTAATTGACTATGAATTGATTGAAACCCTTTCTATACCGTCCCTTATCTATATCATTATCTTTGCTTATTAGCAGAAACTCATATTTATCCTTCCAACACTTTTGACACATTTTCAGAAATGAATCATAACTCATATCTTTATTAATGTGGTCTCGGTAAATATGTCGCATATTTAAATCATCTTGTCTAAACATTATTATCATATTTGCGTTATCACGAATAAGGTGTTTCGGGATATGTGTATAGGTTTGACATAAGTAAAATGAATCAATATTATTATGACGACCCATGCAGAAATATGAACGGATATTATTCTGTTTTTCACATGCAACATCATCGAAAATCATAATTGAATTATTTTTAGCTTCGTTGGGTGGTAAAACTGTTTCATTTTCTGAGAAAGTATAGTACCCCATACCTTTTATCGGTTTCACTAGTTTTTCCAAATATTCGTACTTGGGTTGATACAAACTCTTTGAGAATAGATAAATGTTCTCAAATTTTAAACCGTTTGGACTCTCGATTAAGCCGAGCATTAGATTAGTTTTACCACAGTTGGATGGTCCAACAACAAGTGCTCTTATTGTATTAGGTAAGAGGGGGCTATGACGTGGTAATCTTTGAGACAGTGATTGACTGTCATTACCACTCTCAATGTTTCTAATACAAATGTCTTGTTATTATTTTATTAAACGCATTGTCATTCACACACTATACTTCATTCAGTGAGAAATACTCATCGATTAAACATCAAATAAAATGGGTAAACGCTTTTATAATTGTTCCAGTCATAATTCAAACTTGAAGAGAGGCGTTGGTATTATAAATAAAATAATTAATGGGCTACCTTTTGAAGCTCATCTACCTGGTTATAATTTTTGTGGTCCTGGTACAAAGTTATCTAAACGTTTGGCACGAGGCGATCGAGGAATAAATAAATTGGACGAGGCTTGTAGAATACACGATATCGCATATTCACAACATAAAGACTTGAGTGAACGACACGAGGCTGATAAAGAGTTGATAAACAGGGCTTGGGAACGTGTAAATGCAAAAGACTCTAGTTTAGGAGAAAAATCGTCAGCATATTTTGTTACAAATATAATGTAGACGAAATTGCTGTGTGCTAAAGCTACGAGGGAACGAGCGACTCAAGTTTTCTGTTGTATAGAGGCAAATAGAAAACAGTGCGCAGCGAGTGCATGTAATGGTCGCATTTGTTGCTGCAAACTTCGTCGATGCTCTTAATATCAGCAATAGCAACATTTGTCAAACTTTGCAATATTTAGTTAGTATTCGCACCATTCTTTACATATGCAACATTTTCTAAGTTCAGCAACATTGCACCGAACTTCGCAACATACACGTTAGCAACAGGCTTCGCCAGATCAACGCAACATTTCATGTTCGCTATTTCCTTCTGCCCATTGAGTCTGCTCATTCGTAGCTTTATGCTACGATAACTCTCTCTTGCATCCCGTAAATGTAGCTTATGCGCTTAGAGCATATTAGCGCAGCCAACTTCATACGAACTTATCCCACATTTTTGGCTATAAAAGACCCCTGCGAGAACGACTCTCTCTCTTTTAACCTATCGCTAGTGTCGTCTCCACGTCTGGTTGCCCGTCTTGCACCACGTGAGAGCATTTAACCGCGCCGTCTGCCTAATCTGCAGTCTGACTGCATAAAGTATTAAAAGAGCCGAGCAGCGCGAGAATCGACAAAGGAAAACTAATTTCCGTGCATCATATTGCACCCACGATATTATTTTCGTGCATCTTACGGCACGCATACACCTCCACGTGCAACCTATGCACGCAGGCCCGAAATCGCGAAACATCCAGTCTTGTAGCGATCGGACGAACCAAGCAACCCCCGCTCCTAAGGCAGCATAGTTCATGGTAATTACTAGCACCCGTATTTTGCTAATTTTTTCTTTGCTAATTTTCTCACTCTCTGCCCAGTACCAGAAACCCCAGTAGGTTAACCTCTTGAACCCCCCGTGCCCCCCAGCTGGCCACATTGCATCAGCAAAAAAATCATTTGCAATTGTGCGCAGCTTCGAATAATCTCAGCACGAGAAACTTTTCGAGCGCCCCTCGGAAGGGCATAAACGAAGAGGGCAAAGCGGAGACAAGGAGAATAGAACTCGCGCTTGACAGCGCTAGAGTAGTTTCATCGCCGTAGCCACCAAGAGATGTATGTACGATCGGCCTCTCTTGGTGGCTACGGCGATGAAACTACTCTAGCGCTGTCAAGCGCGTATATATATATATATATATATATATATATATATATATATATATATATATACTATATATATATATACTATACTATAACTATATTTAAATTTTTTATGCACAATTTTCGGTCTGTCTGCTTTTGTTACGTATCCGTTTATGCTTTGGCATAGACATACATACATACATAACTACATACGAGTGCAGAATTTGTGCGTATGTAATGCTGTAAGCAGCGTGCGCGCTCTGCTTATGCGCTCTGTTCGTAAGCTCAGTGGCTGCTGATCTTACAGAGGTACATTCGCACCCACTCATGCATTTGTCTGTTTTAGTTTTGCTTACAAATAAATTGTTACGCATAACCAACAACAACCCAGAGAAACAAAAGAAAAAGAATTACAGTCACGGCAAAAAGATTGAGTTAGGTCAACGTGTTTGCTTAACCCTAGAAAGACCTTAAAGAATGTTTATTGTGTTTGGATAGAAAGATAATTATGTATAAATAAAGTATTGTTATCTTACACTGAGAGAAATTAGGAGGAACTTTAGTGAAATTTAGCTGAAAAAAATAATAACTGAAAGAAACATTGAGCAAAAATTAAATAAAAATTAAATACCGAAAAGCTTGTAAATGAATATGCACTAAAATGAGGAATATTATTAAGAAAGAAGTTTATAATAAATTATGTGAAATTTGAAATTGAAAAGAATGTGTTGTTAAAATAATTATTGTTCCTGTAGACATGGTAACTTGAGTACATAGTTAATTTTTTTGGGATCTTCACAACATCGCGCCTGAAGATCATGGTTGGGTGGGCTTAGAGCGCAAGGATGCAGCAACATCTGCTTCCTTATGCGACGCTTTAGTTGTATAATATTAAACTATGTGTTTCGTTCACGAAGTTTTCTATTGTTGACCTGCTTTGATAGGGCCTAATAGAATTCGCGTTTGTTTTTGAAAGTTTAGCTTTCACCAGAGATCTTATTTAAACTTTATGTACTCGTAACCTTCAGCAGGCAAGAACCACCCCTTTCTCTCCGAATGAGCACGGTCAAGAAGATCTCGCCCGCCTGTTTGAATCTTACACTTGAGGGAGGTCACCACCACCATTGGGACAATTTCCCTGTACGAGACTTTACATAAGTTTTGGCGCCCAACGTGTGGGGCAGTTTGCAGTTTGCGTAACATACTTGTATGTAACCAAACAGTACCTCCATACACCCGTAGTGTAAAGAAAAAGAAAAAATTATTTTTGTAATCGTGTCCTATCTGCTGACGTTGCTTAGATTAGTTTATCTAGCTTCCGCTGATAAGGATACAGTCGAATAACGATTGTTTCAAGGACTACGATGCTGGACTATTCTGCATTAGGATAGCCTTCCGAGAATCTAAGGACATTTATATTCCGATTTAAAAATACATAGCAATTACCATCTGCTATAGTCATATCTACATATTTACATAATTAGTAAATATAGTATGAACGAATATTTGCTTAAACTATATTGCTCACTTTTGTTTTCGTTTAGTCTAGGAAAAAACCATCTTTTGATTAGTTACATTATGGAAATACTGTCATACACAATTCATGAATATTGCTGTCAGTGCATCGTTGCCTACCAATACTGAATGTCAATTTGGCATGTTGTTTTTGTTGAGTATATTGATTGAAATAGTTTGACCCTAAGCTTAACCCTTTGGGATCGGATCATTTTTCTTTCCTTCAAAGCCTAGTTTGTTATTGTCTTGGAACTTGTGATCATGCTGCGTTAGCATACACTTGCCGAATATAGCTAGCTAGATGGAGATTGGAAGTAAAGAGACTAAATACCTTTCTATTAGTTTCAATAGTCCAAATTACATTTCCTTTAACCCTTAGTGATTGTTTTATTTTCTATGTTTCTTTTGTTACCAAAATATGTTTTAAATCAGGAACAACTTCATAAATATGCCAGTTACTAACAGTCCAAGAAATACGCCAAATCCTTTGGCTAACATAGATAGCAAATGCGCTATCTGCGAGCAAATAATGGATAACACCCACTCTTGCTACTCCCTTGCCTGTGCGCATGTGTTCCACAAGCGTTGCTTGGAAAAGTGGATGGCAAGCCATTCTGATTGCTTCATTTGTGGTATCTCAATTAACCCCAATGAACTGAAACTTGTCGTAGGAAATTGTTCCCCGCCTAGAACAATTTCTGCCGCACCTCGTGCCGGCCCCCCTGTTCCAGGCTCATCTAGAGTTTTAACACGAAATCTCACAAAAGCATTAGAACTCGCACAAGGCACTAGCACTGCCAATGATCAGGAGCCTCGCTGAGCCCGTACATCGCCCTAAACCTCGTAAGCAAATTTACGCTTTCGAAGACTCGAGTCCAGAACTTGAAGAGGAAGACCCTCAACTTGAACTTGAACTTGCCGCCATCCGCAGTGCCCAGGCGAAGCTCACGTGTTGGAACTGTGAGGAAGTTGGACACATCTGGGAAAATTGTCTAGCTCCTCGACGCATATTTTGCTATGGTTGTGGACAAGCTAATATGTACAAGCCCCAGTGCAAACGCTGTCAATCTAAACTTTTGGAAAACCGCCAAAAGGGTGCATCCAACAACAACAGGATGCCCCCGAACCATAAGCTCGACTTCTTTTGACCCCGAGCAGAGTACCCTTTCCCTGGATACTGATCCAAATTTGGATCAGGCTGAACAAGACTCTGACTCGCCCATATTTGTTCCGTTGCATCATCGTTCTTACGATGCTAGAATGCAATCCAATTCTGTGTCGTTTATCAGCAAGCGTTCTCGTAGGTTAAGAGCCTATTTTAATAATATTAAACAGAACCGTAAGTTGTTGATATCAACTATTTTTAATGACAGTAAAGATCTGCGTAGCTATGCAGAGGTGTCGTTCTTAGGTTTTACAGAACTTGGTCTGCTAGACACCGGAGCGAACATTTCCTGCATAGGCTCTACCCTTGCCACAACAGAATTCTCTGCGCTGCCGCAATTCAAGGCACTGAAATCCTATGTTCATACCGCGGGCGTAGAACAGCAAGAAATTGTTGGTTGCTTGCAGATGTTTCCAAATGCAGCAAATAAACTTGGTCGTACTTCGCTAATTGAACATCACATAGATGTTGGAGAAGCAAAGCCCGTCAAGTAGCGATTTTATCCCGTCAGCCCAGCTGTCGAGAAATTACTATATGACGAGATCGATCGTATGATATCTTTGGGTATCATAGAGCACTCGAACAGCCCTTGGAGTTCTCCCATGCGCCTTGTTGTTAAGCCCAACAAAATTCGTCTTTGTTTGGATGCTCGAAAGCTCAACGATGCTACTAAAAAGGACGCATATCCATTGCTTAGCATCGATGGGATATTCTTTCGTTTGCCTCGAGCGAACATTATAACGAAGCTGGATTTAAAAGATGCTTATTGGCAAATTCCGTTATCATCTGAATCTAAGCCATTAACTGCATTCACAGTCCCCGGTCGTCCGCTATACCAATTTACAGTAATGCCCTTTGGCCTTTGTAATGCGCCTTCTACAATGTGTCGCCTTATGGACGATATAATTCCGCCGGATCTTAGACATTGTGTCTTTGGTTATTTAGATGATCTTTGCATCGTGTCAGAAGATTTTTCTTCGCATCTCGCAGTATTAATACGATTGGCAGAACAGTTTCGTAAAGCAAATCTTACGTTGAACATAAATAAAAGTCAATTTTGTGTAACCAGCATTACATACATAGGATATGTAATCGGCAGTGATGGCATCTGTACCGACCCATCGAAAATTGAATGTATTGTTAATTGGCCAGCGCCAAAGAATCTTAAACAGGTTCGCGGTTTCCTTGGTGTCTGCGGTTGGTATCGTAGGTTTATTCACAACTTTGCTGATCTCACTTGCCCTATAACCGATGTATTATCTACAAAATCAAAATTTGTCTGGACACCTGAAGCTCAATCGGCTATGGACAAATTAAAAATAGTTTTGACCTCTGCTCCGGTATTGATCAACCCAAATTTTGATCGTAAGTTTTATCTGCATTGCGATGCCAGTGACTTTGGTATTGGCGCTGTGCTTATCCAGTTGTCCGAAGATAATGAAGAAAGACCCATTGCTTATATGTGGAAGAAATTAAGTAGCGCTCAACGTAATTATAGCGTCACAGAACGTGAGTGTTTAGCCGTAATTCTTGCAATAGAAAAATTTAGATGCTATCTAGAACTACAAGAATTTGAAGTGATCACCGATCACTCCAGTTTAGTTTGGCTGATGCGCCAACAAAATGTTACCGGTCGACTTGCTCGATGGATCTTTCGTTTACAGCAATTTAAATTTTCTATTTCACATCGAAAAGGAAAACAGCATATAGTACCTGATGCGCTGTCTCGCATTTGCACAGAAGAGATAGCAGAAGTAGATATGGGTCCTATTATTGATTTGAGTTCACAAGCCTTCTCCGAAGACAGTTACACACAGTTAAAAACTCGTTATAGTGATAATAAAGCCAGTCTGCCTGATCTCAAAGTCGTAGATAAGTTCTTATATATTCGTACCGAACCTGCTGTTGGAGAAGAATCACAAGACAAGCTCTCCTGGAAATTATGGGTTCCAGAAAGTCTTAGACAAGAAGTTCTTACGCAAGCCCATGACAGTTGTACATCAGCGCATGCCGGAATGCACAAAACGATAGACAAAATAGGTCGTCATTTGTTTTGGCCCGGTTTAGCCAGAGACGTGTACCAACTTGTAGACCTTTTCAGAGGCTCTACATTGATTTGTTGGGTCCATACCCCCGTAGTAAAAGTGGTCACATTGGTTTATTAATCGTTCTTGACCATTTTAGCAAATACCATTGGTTACAGCCTTTTAAGAAGTTCACTTCCACCGCCGTAAAAGACTTCTTGCTTCATAACATTTTTCATAGTTTTGGTGTGCCAGAAACCATTGTCAGCGACAACGGCACACAATTTAAAGCTCGTGAATTTAATGCCTTCCTCACTGAGCTTGGTATTAATCATGTGTACACTGCTTTATATTCGCCACAAAGTAATGCAGCTGAACGTGTCAACCGTTCGTTGTTAGCAGCAGTCCGTGCATACTTAAAGCATGATCAGACTGAATGGGATCTTCATCTCACAAGTATCTCCTGCTCCCTTCGTTCGGCTGTGCACCAATCAATCGGATGTTCACCATATAGAGCTCTATTCGGCTTAGACATGATTACTCATGGCGCCGATTATAAGTTACTTAAAGATTTATCTCTGCTAGAAGAACCTGTGAAGCCTGTGTCTCGTTCAGATAACTTGAATATCTTGAGAAAAGATATTAAATTGAATATTCGTCAAGCATATGATCGTAATGCAGCACAATACAATCTTCGTTGCAAGCCTGTGTCCTTTAAAGAAGGCCAAGAAGTATATCGCCGAAATTTTGCCCTAAGTAAGTTTACGCATAATTTTAATGCAAAACTTGGTCCCCAATTTGTTAAATGTCGTGTTGCCAGAAAACTGGGTAATTGTTATTATCAATTACAAGATTTACAAGGCAAAGATATTGGTACCTATCATGCCAAAGATCTTCGAAGCTAATTCCCCTCAAATATGTTCGTCTTACGGTGTCATATTCTCGGATGGGTGTAATGATCGCATTTGTTGCTGCAAACTTCGTCGATGCTCTTAACATCAGCAATAGCAACATTTGTCAAACTTTGCAATATTTAGTTAGGATTCGCACCATTCTTTACATATGCAACATTTTCTAAGTTCAGCAACATTGCACCGAACTTCGCAACATACACGTTAGCAACAGGCTTCGCCAGATCAACGCAATATTTCATGTCCGCTATTTCCTTCTGCCCATTGAGTCTGCTCATTCGTAGCTTTATGCTACGATAACTCTCTCTTGCATCCCGTAAATGTAGCTTATGCGCTTAGAGCATATTAGCGCACCCAACTTCATACGAACTTGTCCCACATTTTTGGCTATAAAAGACCCCTGCGAGAACGACTCTCTCTCTTTTAACCTATCGCTAGTGTCGTCTCCACGTCTGGTTGCCCGTCTTGCACCACGTGAGAGCATTTAACCGCGCCGTCTGCCTAATCTGCAGTCTGACTGCATAAAGTATTAAAAGAGCCGAGCAGCGCGAGAATCGACAAAGGAAAACTAATTTCCGTGCATCATATTGCACCCACGATATTATTTTCGTGCATCTTACGGCACGCATACACCTCCACGTGCAACCTATGCACGCAGGCCCGAAATCGTGAGACATCCAGTCTTGTAGCGATCGGACGAACCAAGCAACCCCCGCTCCTAAGGCAGCATAGTTCATGGTAATTACTAGCACCCGTATATTGCTAATTTTTTCTTTGCTAATTTTGTCACTCTCTGCCCAGTACCAGAAACCCCAGGAGGTTAACCTCTTGAACCCCCCGTGCCCCCCAGCTGGCCACATTGCATCAGCAAAAAAATCATTTGCAATTGTGCGCAGCTTCGAATAATCTCAGCACGAGAAACTTTTCGAGCGCCCCTCGGAAGGGCATAAACGAAGAGGGCAAAGCGGAGACAAGGAGAATAGAACTCGCGCTTGACAGCGCTAGAGTAGTTTCATCGCCGTAGCCACCAAGAGAGGCCGATCGTCGCGTTACCGAAATATTTTTTTTGTTACTAATATAACATTAGTTTGCGGTCGAAATATTTTTTTTGCTCGCCAATGCTGTGCGTTAAATAATTTTTTCTAGTGAGTTACCTTTTGAAAAGGTTAGTGTCAGTGACCAATAGGAAAATCTAGTGCTTCAAAGGACTATAGGAGGTTGTTGTTGTGTATTACAATTTAATTTTCAAATTGCTCCCCCCAAGAAAAAAAAAACAAAACGTGCAAAAAGAACGAAAACTGTGCATACATATATAAAATGTGCATACATATATGCACCTTAGTAAAATTGCGCTAAGCCCCAAGTGAAAATTAATATATAAAATATAATAAACTATAAAAATTTAGCAACAAACACAAATAAAATACCATCGTTGGAAGGCCTTTCATCGAGGAGTAAGACATGTAAGTGATGAACAAACATATTATTTATATACCATATATTTGCATTTCATTTCGCCGGCTTTAACTAATTAATAATTTTGCGCCTCGTGATAACTAAACCATTGTGCGTGTATATATATACGTACATATGTACGTGCAAACATATTGTCCACCATGTGGACATATGTATGTGCGCCGGTACCTATATATATATATAGATATATATATATATATCGTAAGCTCAGTGGCTGCTGATCTTACAGAGGTACATTCGCACCCACTCATGCATTTGTCTGTTTTAGTTTTGCTTACAAATAAATTGTTACGCATAACCAACAACAACCCAGAGAAACAAAAGAAAAAGAATTACAGTCACGGCAAAAAGATTGAGTTAGGTCAACGTGTTTGCTTAACCCTAGAAAGACCTTAAAGAATGTTTATTGTGTTTGGATAGAAAGATAATTATGTATAAATAAAGTATTGTTATCTTACACTGAGAGAAATTAGGAGGAACTTTAGTGAAATTTAGCTGAAAAAATAATAACTGAAAGAAACATTGAGCAAAAATTAAATAAAATTAAATACCGAAAAGCTTGTAAATGAATATGCACTAAAATGAGGAATATTATTAAGAAAGAAGTTTATAATAAATTATGTGAAATTTGAAATTGAAAAGAATGTGTTGTTAAAATAATTATTGTTCCTGTAGACATGGTAACTTGAGTACATAGTTAATTTTTTTGGGATCTTCACAACATCGCGCCTGAAGATCATGGTTGGGTGGGCTTAGAGCGCAAGGATGCAGCAACATCTGCTTCCTTATGCGACGCTTTAGTTGTATAATATTAAACTATGTGTTTCGTTCACGAAGTTTTCTATTGTTGACCTGCTTTGATAGGGCCTAATAGAATTCGCGTTTGTTTTTGAAAGTTTAGCTTTCACCAGAGATCTTATTTAAACTTTATGTACTCGTAACCTTCAGCAGGCAAGAACCACCCCTTTCTCTCCGAATGAGCACGGTCAAGAAGATCTCGCCCGCCTGTTTGAATCTTACACTTGAGGGAGGTCACCACCACCATTGGGACAATTTCCCTGTACGAGACTTTACATGCACAAGGGCAAGCGGAATACATCTGAAGCTGGGATAAGTGTTGACTAACGGAAAGCTGCGAGAAAAGGACGGAAATTCGACACGGAAACAGGCATAATATAATTTTTTTCTCTTATTTTTGAGTCCAATAATTTCTAAGGAATATATTTGTAATTCAGTTTTTGTAATACTTTAGATAACATCTGGGAGCAAAACAATGGACACGAGATCGATTTTGACATTAACAGTACCCTTGTTGAAGGCTAAACTGAATGAGTTATGCCTAAGCACGGAAGGTAGAAAGAGCCTGTTGCAAGATCGTCTTTTTGAACATTATGGTTTGAGTGATGTTGATGTAGCCGAATTGGACGATGATGTTGCAAACGAAGCTGGTTCGATTAGTTCAAATAGTGAATACAATGAAGTGAACAATAACACTGGTTCAAGGTTTACGCCAGGCGATATAAAGGATAGCATTTCTTCTTTCGCGGGGTTAACACAGGAAGATGTAAACCATTGGCTAAACGAGTTCGAAGACGTGGCGGTAACAGTGGGGTGGAATGACTTACAAAAATACATTTACTGTAAACAACTATTAAATGGGGCAGCCAAGCTTTATATTAGGAGTTTATCAGGTGTACAAGGCTGGTGTAAACTAAAGTCAGAATTAAAGAGTGAGTTTGGGAAAGAGTTATGTTCGGCAGAAATCCATAGAATGTTGCCAGAACGACAGAAGACACAAAATGAAACCTGCATGGAATTCTTGTATAGCCTGATGGAAATTAGTAAGCCTATAAAGTTAGAAGAATAAAGCTTAATTTTGTACTTTATCGAAGGCATTTCTGACAGCAAATTGAACAAAGCGGGTCTGTACAGAGCAGAAACGCTAAAAGAATTGAAGAAAGAAATCGGATCTCACGAAAAAATTAAAGCTAAAGGTGTTAACAGGCAAGAACATGATGCAAATAGATCTAGAGACAAAGAGGCCACAGGGAAAAGGAAACAGGTAGCCGAAAAGAAATGTTTTAAGTGTGCAGAAGAGGGGCACATTGCAAGAGATTGCAAGAAAGACGTAGTTTGTTTTAAGTGCAGAAAGACCGGTCATATTTCCACAAAATGTTAAGATAATTCAAGTGCAGTCTCTATTAAAACAGAGACGGCTAATGTTTTAGAAGTAAAATCACCTAGAGATCGTCTGATTTATAAAACTTTTGTTGCCTCAGATATCTCGTTCGCTGCAATGATTGATTCTGGGTGCGACGTCTGTTAAATGAGAGAGGATTTGTATCAAAAATTCAAAAGAGCTGAACTGAGGAAGGAAATCAAACACCTGAAAGGCCAAGGTGCAGTAGTGACTATTGGTAGTTTTAATTTAGAACTTCTTGCTGATAAAACAAAAATTACTGTAACTTTTCATGTAGTGAAACAAAGAGAGTTAGAGTATGCTGCTATTATAGGAAATGACATTTTAAGCCAAGTGGATATCTTATTTAGCACCAATGGAGTTATTTTTATAGAAAGAGAAACCGACGTTGATTCTATAAAGGTATTTAAAAGTATGTGCGTGAAGGATATATTGGAAGAGAGCTCTGTAACTGATTTAATTGATCTAGATCATTTACAGCAAAGTCAGAAAAGCGAAGTGGTGGAAATAATTTAAAAATACAAGCCTTTGAAACTTATTAAGTCACCAGTTGAGATGAAGCTTATTTTAGAAGACGATGTACCTGTTTTTCAACGACCGCGTCGGGTGTCTTATGAAAACAAGTGTTTTATTGAAAAACAAGTTCAAAATTGGCTTGAAGAGGGTATAATTGTTCCGAGTATGCTTCTCCGGTGGTTTTAGTAACAAAAAAGGATGGGTTAAAGCGTTTCTGTTGCGATTACAGAAAATTAAATTTAAAAATTAAGCGGGACAATTTCCCGATGTCTTTGATAGACGATGTGCTTGATCAGCTTCAAGGCGCTAAAGTATTTTCCACGTTAGATTTGGCCAATGGATTTTTTCACGTACCTATCGAAAAAGAATCAAGGAAGTTCACATCATTCGTAACACATAATGGGCAGTTCGAGTTTACGCATGTGCCCTTTGGTATAAGCAACTCCCCTGCAGTGTTCTGTCGTTACGTCAGTGCAGTACTTAGAGAGTTAATAAATGAGAAAAAGATAATCGTATATATGGACGATATAGTTATTCCAACAAAAGACGAGAAAAGTGGATTGCAAATATTAAAAGAAGTTTTAAAGAAAGCTTCAATTGCAGGACTTCAGATTAAATGGGAGAAAGCTCAAATTCTAAAAAGGAAAATTCAGTTTCTTGGATATGTAATAGAGAATGAAACTATTGCACCCACCGAAGATAAAATAAAGGCAGTCGTAAATTTTTCTATTCCTCAAAATAGAAAAGCGATCGAGAGATTTTTAGGCTTGACATCCTATTTACGCCGTTTTATGAAAGGATATGCTTTAGTTGCAAAACCATTAAGTGACTTATTAAGGAAAGAAAGTATGACGATTAATGGTGGGAATATAGTATTGGACGAACAGTGTTTGGTAAGCTTTAACCAGCTGAAAAATTTGTTAGTCACAGCGCCGGTGTTGAAAATGTATGATCCGCGTGCTGTTACTGAAGTCCATACAGATGCAAGCAAATACGGATTTGGCGGAATGCTTATGCAGAAAGACTCTGAGGAGCAATATAGCTCGTACGAGTTGGAAGCGTTGGCGGTGGTAAACGCAATAAAGAAGTGGCGTATTTATCTGCTGGGAGTCAAATTTACAATTGTAACAGATTGTCATGCGCTCGCAATGACCCTAAGAAGAGACGATGTTCCTCCCAGAGTAGCACGTTGGGCTATGTTTTTACAAGAGTTTAAATTTTCGGTGCAGCATAGGTCAGGTAGCCAGATCCGACACGTAGATGCGTTAAGTCGTTTGAACTGTTTTTTAATCGAAGACTCGACAAAGTATCGTTTAAAGGAAGCACAAGATAATGATGAGTGGATCAGAGCTGTCAAAAGAGTGTTAGAATTTTCTGGAAATTATGATGATTTCTTTTTGGCGAATGGTATTCTCTATAAAGATGGTGTTAAAGAATTATTAGTGTTTTAAGGTAGTTTCTCTTGAGCGTCTGCTTTATTCTCCGTCTTCTTACTGACTAACTTATATACTACCAGGGTTGCCACTTAATTCTAACGATGGTGCTGCCATCTTGTTACATGCTATTTTTTTTTTTATTTTTTTTTTAATCAAAACCGTATTTTTTAAGAGGTTTGACATTTCTTCCACTTCGTGTTATAGTTTGTGAAATTTCATTCTGTATATTATTTGTTACAATTTTATTTTCTAAATTATTTGGTAAGCTTTCATCTTCAATGCTGCTTTCATTCGCATCTAAGTATAATCAATGGTTTTCACTATTCATCACACATGCATTATTTTCATCTTTATTATCTTTTTTGTTCTTTTGGGCTTCTATTAAGTAGGAATCAATATCTCTAGGAATTTTCTTAAATATACTTTTTTTATAGTTCTTGGCACAGGTTCAATGTGCTGAATATTAGTTTGTTTTTCTTTATCGAATATTGGAATTATTATTTTTCTATTTCTCCTAAAATTAGAACCTGAATTATCTTGAATAATAACTAACTTTTTTAATAACTATTCCATAACACCATTCAGTTGGTGATTTCTTAAACTTAACTTTATCATTTATTTTTAACATAGGTAGTTCTTTAGCATTTTTATCAAAATAGAATTTTTGTTTTTCTTGTTTTTTAATTATTTATTTCTGAACTAGTTCTTCTGGAATTTTATTCCGCGTTAATAAACTGTTGCTAATTGGTAAACGGGACTTCACTTGCCTCCCAAAAAATAATTGAACAGGAGCAACGCCTAGATCTGCAATTGGAATTGTGTTATATTCCAAGGTTGTATATTTAAAGCTATCAACATCATTAGTTTCATGGCACCGTTTAAGAATGTTTTTAATTATAGCCACACCTTTTTCAGCAAGGCCATTGCTTTGCGGATAACGAGGACTTGAAAACTCGATTTGAACGTTTGCTTCATTAGCGAAATTTTTAAAGTTATATGAATTAAATGGATTGTTATCACATCGAATTATAGTGTGGTATCCGAAGTGATTAAATATAACATTAAGGGCCTTGGTAACTGTTGGAATTGATTTATCTTTAAGAAACTCTGTACAAATGTATCCTGAATAAGCATCTATCAGAGCCAAGTAATTTTTTCCTGCGTATTCATATATATCAATACCCACACGATGGAACGGATACTCAGGCGGAGCCGGTTGATTTAATGGTTCCTTTTGATTATTTCTCGTAAATTTTTCGCAAACCCGGCAATTCTGGACTAAATCAATTATATCTCCTCTCATTTTTGGCCAAAAGTATTGTTGATTTCCTCGACTTAAGGTTTTTTCAATAACCATATTCTACTATACGACTATAAAAGTTATCCTGTTTTAAAATTTTTTGATAGTGTTCCCAATTATCTTTAGACTGGCATGCATTTCGAGAAATACTGTGGATCATGAACTTCAAGTCTTCTGTGATTATGCTTGTGTTATTTATTATCAGTGAGGCTCTGGAAAGGCAATCAGCCACCCGTAATTCCTTCCCTGGAGCATACCATTTGAGCATACCTTAACAAATATATGAACATTCTTTGCAACCTAGGAGTTACATCATCAATATCCTTTTTAAGTATGATACTCTTTTTTTGATATACTTTCATCAGAGTAGGTTTTTTCTCGCACAGATAATACTTCGTTCAGCATCATGATTTCTCTATATTAATATTTTTGTTATTAAACTCGAAGCTTGTATCCCAATGATTTCAGAATCAATTTATTTTTTAATGTTAGCTTATTGCTTTTTTTCCCCTTTGAACCTCTTCGTTTAACTTTTCGAATAGAAGTGGGTTGTGGAATGTAAGTGACAGGTCTTTTATTATATACAATCATTGTATTAGTCTTAAATGTATACGTATTGTAAATTTTTCACCTCGCAAATTTAGTAAATCACCGTTTTTATCAGTTATATGTATAGAAAGAGTTCTTATCTCTCTAGTGTTGACTGGTAAATAAATGAGATTATTAGGGGTTAAACTCATTTTATAGCCAGGTGGTACATTAATACCAAATTCGTATAAAGCATGATCCTGACCACCATCAATATAGTGACATATGCACATACATAATAACATATGCACATCATGCATACATAGTAACAGACTCACACGGCACTATACAAACTCTACACAAGTTACAACGCCTTATGCAACAGAATTGTCGTAAACATCTTACTCAGCAAAAGTATCCGCGCGCATGCAGTCGCTCAGCGATTCTACATGATCATATTATACACACAAACATAAAACATACATACTCTATTTGATAAACATATCTACAGTTTAAAGCTCACAGCGAAATATTCTTATAATGAATTTTTAGTCTTAAGCTGAATGCCAATCTAAATAAACGCCAACTCCAATATAAAAACCCTCTCAAGTTTATGAGTTTTATTACGGTTTTCGGTGTGGAATATTTCAGCGTTGGTCTCTGGACCATTAGTTCGACTCAACACGAGATATTTTGATATCTCACGTCAGTGGCGCAGCCGGTAGGATAACAGTGTTCGAATCTAAATGCGATACCCAGACTTTCCAATTCTTGCATTCGTTCTTCAGTTATCCGCAAAAGAACTTTCGTAAAGACAATTTGCATCGGTCTACAACGCTTTAAGTTTACATAAGTAAACCTCGACAGTGAAGTGATAACCGTGAAACCTGGCAAAACACTATTGTCGTTAAGAAACTTAAAAACAATTTTAAGAAGACGCTCTAGAATTCCCGGAGTGATAAATCCAAACGGTTATCTCCAAGAG
Organism: Zaprionus camerounensis; assembly: GCA_018904165.1. NCBI lineage: Eukaryota > Metazoa > Arthropoda > Insecta > Diptera > Drosophilidae > Zaprionus > Zaprionus camerounensis. Next base: position 48,119 of record JAEIFS010000466.1, read on the forward strand.
AGTGAAATAGCTAGAAGTGCAGTGAAAATTAACAACTGAAACTTTACAAATAAGAAAAGTAAAATTAAATAAATTAAGTGAAACACATAAAGCAAAAACTTACCTAAAACAACTTACAAACTAAGAAAACCAATTCGTTTAAATAACAAACATAACAAAAAACAAAAACAATATAAATTAATCAACAAATTAAAAACAAATCAACAAAATGGCAATGCCAGAGCAACAAGCAATTCTTCTTTCGGAAGGTAACATGATCCAAGTGGAACGTCAAATACAAGCAGTAGAGAGCTTCCAAGGCGACGCAAATACTCTCTATATCTTCATAAGTCGCATCGACTTTATTCTGGCCCTGTATCAAACAAATGATGCACGACAACAACTTATCATCTTTGGGCATATCGAGCGCAACATTAGCGGCGACTTCATCCGTGCCCTGTGAGTTACGAACTTGACCACCTGGACAGATCTTCGCAAGCAACTCATCCTGAACTACAAGCCCCAAGTGCCGACTCATCAATTACTAGAGGATTTTCGTAACGTACAGTTCCGAGGTAATGTAAGATTATTTTTGGAAGAAGCAGAAAGAAAAATAGAAAAAACCACAGTCGCGCTGCACGCGACAGTGGGATACCCTTCGAACTATGTTCCGGTGTAGTTTAATTTGTTAAATTCATACACATATACAAATGCGCATTCTTTTAAGTTATTGCCGACAGATGGCGCTCGCGCTATACGCTCGCCCGCCTCCCTTGATAACTGATACAAGCACTTGACTTTATGCACATACTTTCTTAAATAACTTCTGTGTTTATTGTCCGATCGGATTGAAATTTCGAAAATACGTAGATATTTTAATGAGCTTAGTATATGTTTAAGTCAGAAAGTTGTATCTTTTATACAGCGCTTACAAATTAAGTTCAAAAATTAAATTATTGATTTGCCGGGGCGGTGGGCGTGGCACCTAACATTTGAAATAAACTTGATCAGCTTATAGTACACAGGAGTCTTCCTGCCAAATTTGGTAACTCTAGCTTTCATAATAGCTGAGATCTGTGCGTTCACACAGACAGACGGACAGACAGACAGACAGGGCTCAATCGACTCGGCTTGTGACCCTGAGCAAGAATATATATACTTTATGGGGTCTCCGACGCCTCCTTCTGCCTGTTACATACATTTGCACAAAGTTAGTATACCCTTTTTTGACCATTTTCAATGGTCGAAGGGTATAAAAAGACAAATGTTAACTACTAAATTAGATTTAGAAAATGATTCTGAAGAAAATTAAAACAAGCATTGATACTTTAATACAAAAGTTACCCACACATATTTACTTAAGAATCGTCAATTGCAATTTACCAGATTTAAGGTCTCTTATAAATACACTTCAAGAAAAAAACCTTTATGAAGAACAAATTCATCAGAAAAATAATTCAAAGCCAACTGTCAATTCAAATACCAATAAATTGCAAAATAACAATTATAACAAGCATGCTTATAATCTACCCAACCCAATTACACCGTTTCAACCATCTTATAATGCAATTCATCATCAACCATATTACCAACCACCCACTTACATGACACCCCAAATACCCAGACCAAATTTTATACCCCAATTCCGACCCACCTTTTTCCAACAACAACCGAACGTACCTGTACCACAACAACCAAGACCAGTTCGATACACTACTAGACAAGACATTTTTGACCAAAACCGATTTAGACCCAGTTTTGCAGGAGCACAAAATAACTATCCACCAGGAGGAAACATACCAGCTAGCAACCCAATAAAAAGAGCAAGGCCATCCGATAGCGGACAATCAAAAATGAGAATAGATGAGACTAGATATCAAGAAGACATGCATAATCCATATCAATCGCCTTATAACCCAGTTTACCCTTACTACCCCGCTTGCTATCAAACTGATCCCAATTTGTATTCTTATGATCCAAATGTCTACCCTATGCAAAATTATGATACTTCGTATCATACTAACGATGCCCCAAACCAAGCCTATTACCCTTCAGGTCAAGTAGAAGAAGAGCAGCAACCTCTAAATCAACCTCTAAATGAAAATGAACATTCGGAAACAGAACAGGCAGAAAATTTTCAGTTATTAGCCCCGGATCAAATCAATACATAATTATTAAATATAACGATAAAAGTCTAAAGTGTCTTATTGACACCGGGTCAACCGTAAATATGCTAACTCGAAACATTTTTGATTTACCTGAGAAACAGACAAACCACCTTATTCATACCAGCAATGGCTCGTTCACCAAAAATACAATCTTGCCTCCAACCGATGTTTTCCCAGTAACTCAAGACTTTTTGATACATGATTTTTCAAATGATTATGATATGCTTATTGGACGCAAATTGTTATCTGCAGCAAAGCAGTAATTGACTTTGAAACACAAACAGTAAAGATGTTTAGTAACAAATTCAAACTAATTAATTCGAATAACACTCCAGAGCAAAACCATTTTCAAGAACATCCCTCAACTCAGGAAAAACCTGAATTTGAAGAAAATTTGTTTCGACTAAATCACTTAAATATAGAAGAAAAATCAAAATTTAACACTCTTTTAAAGAAATTCAAAAATATCCAATATCGAGAAGGCGACAACCTTACTTTAACTAACCAACAAAAACACACGATTAACACTTCGCACAATATTCCGATTTATGCAAAGCCATATGGTTATTCACAAGCTTATGAAAGTTAAGTTGAAAATCAGATTCAAGACATGCTTAAACAAAAGATAATTCGGGAAAGTAATTCACCTTACTGCAGCCCCATTTGCCTTGTACCAAAAAAATTAGATGCCTCCGGACAGAAAAAATTTCGTATAGTAATTGATTATAGAAAACTTAACGAGATCACTGTAAACGATAGATTCCCTATACCAAACATGGACGAAATTTTAAGTAAGCTAGGCAGATGCAATTATTTCACAACAATCGATCTGGCAAAGGGCTTCCATCAAATTGAAATGGACCCTGAATCAATAGCCAAAACAGCATTTTCAACCAAGTATGGGCATTACGAATTCACTCGTATGCCATTTGGGCTCAAAAATGCACCAGCTACTTTTCAGCGATGTATGAACAATATACTTCGCCCACTTCTTAATAAAAATTGCTTGGTATACATGGATGACATCATTGTCTTTTCCACGCAGTTTTCACAAAATTATCAGAATCCATCCTTAAATTACAACTAGACAAATGCGAATTCTTAAAGCAAGAAACAACGTTCTTAGGCCATGTCGTTACTAGAGATGGACTAAAACCTAATCCCGAAAAAATAAAAGCCATTAAAAAGTACCCGTTACCAAGCAAACCTAAAGAGATCAAAGCCTTCCTAGGTCTTACAGGTTATTATAGGAAATACCCAACTTTGCCGACATTGCTAAGCCTTTAACGAGATGTTTGAAAAAAGACTCTAAAATAGATACTAAACAGACGGACTACATAGAAGCATTTGAAAAGCTTAAATATTTGATTTCCGAGGACCCAATCCTAAAAATACCTAATTTTGAAAGAAAATTCGTATTAACTACAGATACTAGTAACGTGGCTTTAGGAGCGGTTTTGCCACAAGATGGACATCCAATCAGTTTTATTAGCAGAACCTTAAATGAACACGAAATTAATTACAGTGCCCTAGAAAAGGAGCTTTTAGCCATAGTCTGGGCGACAAAAACCTTTCGACATTATTTGTTAGGACGACATTTTGAAATAGCTTCCGATCACCAACCACTTTGTTGGTTGCACAAATTAAAAGAACCAAATGCTAAATTAACGAGATGGAAGATCAGACTTTCGGAATACGACTTTGAAATCAAATACATTAAAGGAAAAGAAAATTTTGTAGCGGACGCCCTATCAAGAATAAAAATAGAACAGACGTTTTTCGGTGAATCCACCCAGCATAGTGCAGAAGATAGCAGTAACCTAATAAGTTTGTCTCAAAAACCCATTAACTGTTCTAAAAGACAGGTTATATTTTCCAAAGGACCGCCTAGTGTTAAACACGAAACCTACTTCAAAAAGCAAATAATCCATATTTCGTATGACGAAATCACAATAGAAAAATACAAACGCTACAGTCAGGTGCTGACTGTATAAGGCCATGGATTATCTTAGTATACCGTAAACAAGTTTGTAAATAACAGAATAGAATCGCCGCTCGAATTTTCCACTGATTATCAACAATAATCAGTACCAAGGGGAAGTTACAGCACATGTAATGGGGCTAGTTGTTCTTAAAAAGTTAAATTTTGGTGAGTCAACTTGAGATGTTCTCCGCAACTTAAATGTTCCCCAAATTAATTAATTTCTGCAATCTGCAGACATAGATAACTTAATTATATTCGGATATTTATTAAAACTCGCAATGAAAATTGCGCTTTATTTGGATCAATATTAAAAATTTGGCGGAGATCAATTTTATACAGTTTACGACGACACGCGCAATTTGAATTAACGAACAGAAGAAGAAGAACGCATAGACAAAGCAGAAGCGAAGTGGCGCAACCATTAGACTGAGCGAGAGGGCAATAGATATATGTATGCATTTCTAGCGTGTACCAAAATTTATTTCATGTGCTTCTTGTTGATTTTTGACACTAGCTAGAGTTATTCAGTGGCTGAGTGGATTATGTCTCGGACTGTAAGGCCAACAATGTTGACCGTGTTTCGGAGTTCGATTGCTACCGCGATCGGCATGTGAAAGTTTTTGTTTTTCATTATTTTTCATTAAAATATTTTAAAAGCTCAATAACATTGAAAAGGGGCGGTTTTTTTAAGTTTTTGGTACGCAATATATGTAATTAGAAGTCAGTTTTCTTTCGTTGGTATACAACAGCAACTCCAAATCTAATTGTATTGTACATATGCATGTACATACATGCATGCAATAATGTGTGTTGAAGTGGGATGCCAATACACATACATGTGGATACATATGTATGGGCGTCCCACTCACACATTCACAACTTTTAAAGGGCTTGTAGTGAAACGGTGGAACTATCGTCTGCTTATGATGGTGCCGGGCTGCCAGATCGGGCTCATATCGATGAGGCTGCGTCGCCACAGTCTTATGATCGCTGTTATGTTCTAGCATTCTAATTAAAAAATATTGAGAGCAAGACAAAATAACAATATCCAATAAGAATCATATTGAACTTGCAAAGTCATAACAGGCAAAATACGGAGAGAGTGACGGTGTTGAAGAACGCATTGTTTACTTTTGGCTCGCGTCTTTTTGATGCGTGCTAAATATAATGAAAATAGTAAACTTTATTTATAAATGATAAATATTATTTGTAACTATTATAATTTTATTGCATAATATAGTATGAAAACAAAATAAGGAAAAACTATATTTTATTAAAATTTAATTAAATAATTTAATTTGTTTGTAGCTGCTATATTACAGCCCGCTTGACTGCAACTTTTCTTTTAGTTTATTAGAATAAAATAAATAAACAAAATAAAATAATAAATAATTAATAAATGATAATTCATAATTCCGCACCCGCCTCAACCGGGAGTTGAACACACACACACGCACACGCACTCTCTCACAGTCAATTTAATTTGCCGTCCGCCACTCTAACCATTCGGCCATTGCCTCACTCCTTAGCCCATCGGCAAAGCTGCATTGTGAACCAATTCTGTTACCATACAATGCAAATAAAAAGTTTAAAATGCTGTGTGTCTGACGCTAGATTCGAACCTCGGTATGCTTGTGTAAATTAGGTCTGCTTAAGTATATATGTTCAAAGTGAGTTTAATTCGTATCATATCTCACTTATTTATAGTCCGATTCAAATGAAATTTTCACATAACGCCCGTGGCAAGGTATTTGTCATGTAAGATATACAACTTTGGTTGTTGAGCTAATATTGTAGTTGTTAAACAGTTATTACTGATTTACAGAGGCGGGAAGGGGCGTGTCCAAATTTTACAAAAACTTTGAAACACTGCAATATATATGTATGTTGTCGCAAAATTTGATGACTCTAGCTCTTATAGTTTCTGAGATCCAGGTGTTCATACAGACAGACAGACGGACAGACGGTCAGACGGACAGACGGACAGACGGACAGACAGACATGGCTCAATCGACTCGGCTACTGATACTGATTCAGAATATATATAGTTTATGGGGTCGGAGATGCCTCCTTCTGCCTGTTACGCACATTTCCGTTCCGACAAACACAATAGTCCATGAATTTTTTTAAAATCCATGGCCTAAAAAGCCGAAAGAATTTTAGTCGACCATTTTTGTACAAAGACTAGCGTTTTATACATAGAGAGTGAAAAATCCGCTAAGCGTTTTTAGCGGAAGGAAAATGCGAAATTAATCAAATAATGAGACGCGGTGAATTTGGTTAAACAATCAATTTATTGCTGCTGATGGCACGCTAAGTTGCTCGACAAACGACTTCAAAATTCATACTGGTGTTCGAGCGGTGACCACAGCTTGGCCACGCACTCTCTAATTTGCCGTCGGCAATTGCCGATCGCTCAAGCTCAAATAAAGAGAGCCTACTTATACTAACTGCCTTCTTGGCGCTCTTAACTACACAACTTCATTGTCTTATACTTGAATAACTTAACGCTAACAAATTACTTTAAACTACAAGAATATAACTATAAATATACATATTATAATTCATAGCTGCTCTAACATTCCGGCCCCGTTGAGGATCTCCGGTCTTCTAACACTGGCAGTAGAGCCAGCTTATGTATTGGGCGCTTAGTAGTCCCTGTTGCCGTCCTTAGCTCTGCCACTCTGACCTTGCCGTGCTCCCCTTGAATTGTGCGCGTTACGCGCCCGGTTATCCATTGCTGAGGAGGTGTGTTGTCGTCGTGCACTAGAACGACCGCCCCTTCCTGGAGGTTGGCCTCGCCTTTGGCCCATTGCGCGCGCTGCTGGAGATTGTGAAGGTAGTCCTTGGACCACCTGTGCCAAAAGTGCCGTTTGAGCACCGACAATTGTTGCCACCGCTTCAAAAATCCTGGTCCTGGCATCTTGTTGGTCTCGCCTGGCTCGCACTCTGACGGCAGCGCTAACAAAGGCTGTCCTATGAGCAGGTGGCCTGGCGTCAGCACCTCTCCATCGCTGGGATCGCTGCTGTCGACGAGCAACGGCCTGGAGTTGAGCAGCGCCTCGACGTCCACCAGGTGCGTGCTCAGCTCGTCCTGTGTCAGGTTGGCGTTGCTCGCTCCTCTCAGAAGCCTGTGTTTGGCGGACTTCACCGCGGCTTCCCAAAGTCCTCCGAAGTGCGGGGCGCGGGGGGGAATAAATTTCCACTGCACCCCTCTCTCCGCTGCGTAGTCCATCAGCGTCTCCTTGCTGCTGTTGAACGCCGTCTGCAGCTCCTTCAGCACGTTGCTCGCTCCCACAAAATTCGTCGCGTTGTCGCTGACCATTGTCTCCGGCAGTCCTCGTCTCCCAATCAATCTTTTAAAGACATTCAAAAAAGCATCAGTTGACAAGTCGGTTACAAGTTCTAAATGGACTGCTTTTGATGCAAAACAAACAAAAACGGCAACATACATTTTTACAGGTGGTCTACCCCTTATCCTATAGCTGACATAGAACGGCCCATAGAAGTCTACTCCACATACTCTAAATGGCCGACCTTCTCGAAAGCGATCAGCAGGCAAATTTCCCATTATTTGCCCCAACAATTTTGGTTTATACCGAAAGCAGTGTACGCAATTTCGAACAACTGCAGTGCATAAACTTCGAGCATTTACTACCCAGATTTGCTGCCTCAAAAGCCCAACTAGAACTTTTGAACCAGCGTGGTAGTGCAAACGGTGAAAATATCTAACAAAGAGTTGAATAAATTCTGAACTCTTTGTCATTAGCAACGGAAACTTAGCGTCGTAAGAGAGAGGCCCGTGTAACAAACGTCCTCCTACTCTAATGAGCTCAAATTGTACTCCATTTTTCTCAAATTTTTCGATAAATGGATTCAATGACTGCAACATTGGTGCTAGAACTGCTGATTTCTTCAGTAATTCGAATTCGCTCTCGAACGAGGTGTGTTGGACTATGGCAATCAGTTTTAGAAATGAAATATTTCTTTCTGATGCCGACACCACGAGCGAATCTGTCCTGAGCCCCTTGTGACAGAATCGAAGCACATAAGCCATTATGCGAATTACTTTAGGAAAACTGGAGCGACGATTTATGAGTTCTATAAAACAATTTGGCTCAACTTCTGCTAATGTACATACAACAGCACATTTTTTTTCTTCTGAGGTTTTGATTTCCGACGCTATCTCAGTCTGGTGAAGCTGAGGCCATTGGTCTTTCTCCAACTTCAAGAAATCTGGTCCATCAAACCATAACGAGCTAACAATCTCATCTATATCGGTTCCTCTCGATACTAAATCCGCCGGATTAGCATCTGTTGGAACATGACGCCACACAATACCATTCGACAACTCCTGAATTTCTGCAACTCTATTTGCCACAAATGTACCCAATGTGCAAGAGTCGCGTTTGAGCCAGTATAACACAACCTGTGAATCTGACCAAAAATTCAAACTTTCAATACTAAATTTGGTTAGAGTTGTCGCAATTTGCTGCCACAGCTTAACCAACAAGAGTGCTGCGCACAGCTCTAGTCGGGGTATTGTCTTCACGTTTAGTGGAGCTACCCTGGACTTTGCAGTGAGCAATGTAGTGCCAACGTCTCGGTTGTTGCACGTTCGCACGTAGATGCAACAACCGTACGCATGACTGGATGCATCAGCAAAGCCATGTATTTGAACCTTTTGATACGTATTAAGACATACAGTGGGGAGCAAAAGTGATTCCACGATCAACGTTTTCATGTTTAAGCTCACATAAATATTAAACGAATAATGTAAATGACAAAAACTTTTTTTTTATTGAAAACCTTGTTTATTATCTACAATTAGGCGTATAGAGCAAAATTGAAAAAGAAGAAATGGAATTTTAATAATTCAAAAACAAAAACAAGCGGCATGTACTCAGTTTTGCACCATTTAAGAAAAAATAGAAAATTAATTCATTATTAATATTTCGTCCAGAGACTCTTATTTTTTATGACTTTTTCATACGTTTTGGCATACTTTCAAGTAATTTTCCGAATATTCCTTTCGGGATATTATTCCATTCTTGTTCAACACGCCCCCAAAGATCGTGCAAGTTGGATGGGGCTGACTGATACTGTCCGAGCCGTCGCTTGACGATTGACCATAGGTTTTCAATCAGATTGAGGTCGGGACTTTGCGCTGGCCACTCCATCATCTTAAAATTTTGGTTTGCCAGACATTCTTTAACAATTTTCGCAATGTGCTTGGGATCCCCATCTTGCTGAAAAGTGATTTCCTGCTCTGGGTAGGCACACTGGTCAAGAAAATTGAGAAGATGGGCTTGCAAAATACTCAAATAGTGTTCCTTTCGCATAATCGCGTCAATTTTGTGCAACGGTCCAACGTGCGAATACGTGAAACACCCCCATGCCATTATGTTGCCGCCTCCATATTTCACGGTTTGCTTCACATGATGCCTTTGAAGCGTGTCACCAGGTCTCCGCCAACAGTATTGCTCTCCATCCGATTGAAAACGATTAAACTTAGATTCGTCCGACTAAATAACACGTTTCCAGTCTTCTATTGTCCAGTTCTTGTGTCCCTTTGCGAATTTTAGCCGAACCTTATCATTTTCTCGGATAAAGCTGGTTTGTTTTTTTTTTTTTTTGGGGGGCCCCAACTCCCCCCCCAAGCGCTCTTCTAGCTGTCCATCGACTCACGCCTTTATTTATTTCTGTAAATACTTCTTTTGGCGTTAAAAGTCTATTTTTTCTCATTTTAGACAACATAAATAGTAGATATATAATGCGGGTTCTGGGACAGGAAGTGGAATGGGGAGTAAAAATTAATGGGGTGTGACGAGGGGGGGTTAGGTAATAGTAGATATATAATGGGGGTTCTGGGACAGGAAGTGGAATGGGGAGTAAAAATTAATGGGGTGTGACGAGGGGGGGTTAGGTAATTAAGGTACCTAATTAGCATATTTAATGGGTTTTTTTGGGGTGATCGGTCAATTTAGGGTCCTAATTAGCATATTTAATGTGTTTTTTGGGCTAGATCGGGACAAAAAGTGGGGTGGTTAGGGGTGCGTGACGAGGGGTCAGGAGTTAAGGATGCTAATTAGCATATTTTCTGGGTTTTTCTGGGACAAAAAGTAGGGTGGTTAGGGGTGCGTGACGAGGGGTCAGAAATTTAGGGTCTTAATTAGCATAATAGCTGGGTGTTATGTATTATGAAAATGAGCATGCATGATCATGTTTACATACGCACGTGTTAGGGTGTGTGGGTGAATGTATGCATCAGTGCACACACGCATGTGTGACGAGGGGTCAGAAATTTAGGGTCCTAATTCGGTGATGAATTAGGGTGGGGAGTGTTAAAGGTTGACAGGTGAGTATATGCAAATGAGCATGCATGATCATGTTTACATACGCACGTGTTAGGGTTTGTGGGTGAATGCATGCGTCAGTGCACACATGCATGTGTGACGAGGGGTCAGAAATTTAGGGTCCTAATTCGGTGATGAATTAGGGTGGGGAGTGTTAAAGGTTGACAAGCATGCATGATCATGTTTACATACGCACGTGTTAGGGTGTGTGGGTGAATGTATGCGTCAGTGCACACACGCATGTGACTCATAGGGATCGCTGCGTTGACGAGGGTAATATTTGAGAGGCCGGGACACCCTACCACAACATGTTAATGTGTGTATCGCCTCTTTTGTGAACCTAGCCGTGACCGTGAGCATGAAAACGGTAAGGGTGTCCTCAAGAAGGGTGTTCTCAAGCGTGCTAATTGATCGTTAACACGTGGTTAATCATGAAATGTGTAAACAGCTACCGCCTCAACTTGTTGATTATGTGTGCGTGTGTATGATCAGTAACCCTATTTTAATATGCTAATTTTCTAATTGATAATTCAGTGTGAGAAATTTCACATGACACCCCCATGTGATAGTAGTATCCCTATTATGATATGTTAGTGCGTAAACAAAACACTGTAACCTGTTGTCCTAACGGCTTACTATGTTTGTTTGCACCTGTTCTCCCCGTGACCATGAGCATGAAAACGGTAAGGGTGTCCTCAAGCGTGCTAATTGATCGTCAGCACGTGCTTAATCATGAAATGTGTAAACAGCTACCACAACAACTTGTTGATTATGTATATTAGTTTTGTGTATGTGTGCGTGTGTGTGATCAGTAACCCTATTTAACTATGGTAATTTTCTAATTGATAATTCAATGTGAGAAATTTCCCACGGCAACCCATGTGATATTTGTATCCTTATCGTGATGTGTTAGTGTGTAAACAAAACATTGCAACCTGTTGCCCTAACAGTTTACTATGTTTGTTTGAACCTGTTCTCCTTCTATTCGGCGTGGGAACTGTTAGCATAATTTTATACAATTCTTGTATCCTAATTATTTTCTATGATCCAAGGGTGGTTAGGCGTAGTGTGCAGCTAAACAACAACAACAGCTAAACAGCAACAACAGCTAAACAGCTAAAGAACAGCTAAACAGCTGAAGAACAGCTAAACAGTTAAACAGCAACAACAGCAAAAGAACAGCTAAACAGCTAAAGAACAGCTAAACAGCTGAAGAACAGCTAAGCAACAACAGCAACAACAACAAGTTGATTTTTAATAAAATTTTTATTTTATAAATCTTAAGGCTAGTTTATTATAATAT